>PVLC010007524.1:21367-62979 GCA_004027655.1 Graphiurus murinus | reverse complement strand
TCCTCCTTCTCCTCCTCCTCCTCCTTCTCTTTGTTTTGATACTGGAGATTGAAACCCAGGGGCATTTGACCTCTGAGCTATACCTCAAGCCCAGTTTTATTTTTTAGTTTGAAACAGGGTCCCACTAAGTTGCTGAAGCTGCCCTTGAACCTACAATTCTCCTGTCTGAGCCTCCCAAATACCGAGATTACAAGCCTGGGCTGCCACATAGGCTTCATCCAAAGTATTTGCAAGAATAACCAAACTTAAACAGCAGTAAGTTCTAATACACCAGGAGAGATTCTATTAGACTAGCAAAAGGAGATTTGAGAGATTTGATGAAGGAATCATTCAAACAATCCTGTATACATTTGTGGAGCTATCATTACCCATTTCAATATTATAAACAGGGTGGGAGCAGGGCAGAATCTGGAGGGAAATGCACTGGGTGCTATGAGCATGTGTGCTTCAATCAAACTAAACCTCAAAATGATGTATGGTTACAATGCACCAATAAAAGTATGTTTAAAAATAAAATAAATTGCACTCTACCAGCTTGCATTCATCAAATGAAACAAATTTTGTTTTTCAATACTGGAGATTGAACCCATGGGAGTTCTAGCTCTGAGTTACACAAGTTCGAACTAAAATTTTATTTTATTTTTTTTAGTTTGATACAAAGTCTCATTAGGTTGCTGAGTTTTGCTACATTGTTGAGGCTGTCCTCAAACCTGTGATCCTCCTGTTTCAACCTCCCAAGTATTGGGATTACAATTGTGTGCCACCAAACCCAGCTAAAATGAAATTTTTTAACTGAATAACTATAGTGTGGGTAAAGGTGCAGGGAAACAACTGCTCATATTCAGTGTTGGTGAGTATAAAATGCTGCTTTCTTTCATTGGGAGAAAATTTGGTAGAATATTATAATATGTAGAATATGTATTCTTTGATGCAACAATCCTTTTCTTTCTTTTTTTTTTCCCCCCCAGAACTGGGGATTAAACCCAGGGGCATTCATTCTACCTCTGAGCTATATACTCCCAGCCCTATTTTTTATTCTTTATTTTGAAACAGGGACTCACTAAGTTGCTGAGAGCCTCACTAAGTAGCAGAGTCTGGCCACGAACCTGCGATCCTCCTGTCTCAGTCTCCCAAGTATTGGGATTATAATGAGAAGGTGAGGCAACCTCTAAATGCCCATCAGTATGGTGAGATAAACAGTAGGACCTGGCTCAAAGCATCTCTTTCTCTCTCTCTCTATGTGTGTGTGTGTGTGTGTGTGTGTGTGTGTGTGTGTGTGTGTGATTTCTCTCTCTCTCTCTCTCTCTATATATATATATATATATGATTTATCTCTACCATAAAGATCATGTTTTTATGATTTCATATAGCCAAAGCGTACAAGGAAGCTTGCACATTTTTTCTTAGTGACTAGAAACAGCTGTCTTGATTCATTCAAAATGAGAGGAAAACTTCAATTTCCCCATCACTTTTCCTGGATAGACCTGGCCTAAGTAACATAGTGCTTGGTATTTTCAAAGGGCATTGTACTTTTCAGATATAAAGGGCAAGAAGAGAATTAACATTTGAAGGGTTGTGTCTTTTCTGCTTTATTTATTCATGCTTTACTATCATTTTTAAATGAATCACATTAATACCTGTGTAACTGACAGATATGTAATTCATTAGAAAAGGCAAAAATAAATTGCAATAGGGTTTTAAAATTGTGATTATTTTAAAAAGTGATTCAGTTAATGTTGACTTGAAACTTCTCAAACAGGTTCTTCAATATTTCTAAATAAAATGTTAAATTTCCTATAACAAGTTTATATCCCTGAATATCAGTAACTCTAAATTTGCCCTTCAGCTCATGTCACAGAAACCTCAGTCTTTTTTTTTTTTTTTTTGGTCTGTCCTTCAGTAATTAAATGTGAGGTCAACAGTTTGGTATATTATACTTAATGTAATCGTTGTATTCAATTTATTCCTTTCTCATCTAATGATAATTCTTATTAATGTACGTTATGTGGAATAGATGGAGTCAGGCCAATCATAAACTCCCTTGACTGTAGTTATGAAATATGCTCAACTTTATAATGATGGAAAGTCATATCTGGAAATTCTGAAGGTATCTTCAACTTGGAAGTTAACTTCTCCAAGGAAATTAAGATTGTCCTTGGCAAATAGTGAAGGACCTCACTAAATGAAATGCATAATTAGATTTAAACTGACATAAATGTATCTCTCCATGCCTCAATTTGTTCATTTTAAAAATGAGATTAGATGATCTAATCCTACCTTCCAGTTACAAAAAAAAAAGAAATCTAAATATATACTGTCTATAGAAATCATTCCATACAAGATTAGAATAATTGTAAGTTAATGGTAAAGAAGAAAATAAAATATAAGCCTAACTATGATGAAATCCCAGAATACTTTAATACTTGACAAATAAAAATAAAATATGATAATATTGATTAGCATGAGTTGCATGAAAAATTGTATCAAACGATACTTTCATGTTTTGAGCAGGAAATTTAATTAGTCCTGATTTAAAAAAAAATCCTGCAAATATGTTTTTGGATTATCAAGATATTGAAAGGTATTTTTGATAAGATTAAAAATATGAACAGTGAGATTGACTTATGACTAATCATTAATTCAATATCAAGTTGGAAGGATTTTTTTTTGCCTATGACCTTGACTCATTAGACACTTGTTTTAAATTACTAACTTGAAGCTATAGAGAATATCAAATTTACAAATAATTTAAATCAAAGAGTTATGTCTAACTAAATTTGGTAAGAAAACTGTGATTCTAGATGAAACCTAGAGGGGTAAAATTAAATCATGCATAGTAATACCAAGAAAAAAAAATCCTAGTTTATCAGCAGTTCCTATAAATAAGACTTAGTACTGTGTTTGTCCTCAGCAAACTCAATATGAGTCAGTGGAATGATTGGCTGTATTTATGTCTGTCCCAAACTGCAACTTAAGCTATTAGTGTTTAAAACACACAACAACATAGAGAGACTTGGCTGGTCTACATCTGTTTATTTCTGGTTGCCATATTTCAAAGAATAGTACAGATACTTTTAGATAAAAGTAAATTTCAAGTTAAATAATCCTATTGGGAAGTGTGTCACAGGAAGAAACTAAAAATTGTTCTTAGCCTTGAAATGCATTTTATATGCATTTGTGTACTTGTGCACACTTTTTGGAGAAGATAACTATGACATTAATTGGAATGGGAAATAAAGGATGTCGTGACTATAAAAGTATTTGTAGGACCATCTCTTAGAAATTACATTTGTTTTACATTATTTCTTTTTAGCCTACCTTATTTTTTAGTTTTATTTTTTTTATTTTATTTTTGTGGTACCGGGGACTGAACCCAGGGGCATTCTACCTCTGAGCTCCATTTTTTATACTTTTTTTATTTTGAAACAGGGTCCCATTAAGTTGTGGAGGGCCTCACTAAGCAGCTGAGGCTGGCCTCAAACCCAGATCCTCCTGTCTCAGCCTCCCAAATACTGGGATTACAAGCATGCGCCAACCATACCCAGCTCCTACCTTATTTTTGATATATCTTTAACAAGGAAATACTAAGATTATTCTTCATAGACTCCATTTTTAAAATTTATTTAATTATTTATTTATTTATTTATTTATTTATTTATTTATTTATTTATTGTATGGTATTGAGAAATGAACCTAGAGGCATTCTATCTCCACGCTACACCCCTAGCACTATTTTTTATTTTTCTTTTGAAATAGGGTCTCACTAGGTTGATGAGAGTCTCACTACTTGCTGAGCCTCTCCCTGAACCTGTGATCCTACTGTCTCAGTCTCCCAAGTTTACAGGATTACATGTGTGGGCCACCACATCCAGCCACGGACTCCATTTTTATAATCAAGACAAAACAAGTGTCAAAGGATATATATATATATATATATATATATATATATATATATATATATATATATATATCCTCTCTCTCTCTCTCTCTCTCTCTCACACACACACACACACACACACACACGCATACACACACACGCATTCTCTTTCTCCCTCTCTCTCTCTCTCTCACACTTGCTCTCTCTCTTGAAATCACCTGCGCTCCTCTACCTCAATGTGTATTCCTAAATAAACCTGTCTTTGTCTCTGAAAAAAAAAAAGGATATATATATATATATATATAAACTCAAACAAGCATTCTAAGCATATTCACATATATATGTGTATATATATATATATATATATATATATATATATATATTCAGTGTTAAGTATTGAGGTAAACAGTAGAGATCAAATTCATACCAATTAAATGAATGAAAAATGAAAGAATAGTAAAGAATTATAGGAGTAAATGACTAGAAATTCTTAAGGCTGGATGAGCATCTGTTTGGAACCTCATGGAAAGGATTTCTGAAAAAAAGTTAATGGGCCTACACGACCCCTAAGATCTCTTAAATATAGTAGTATTTAAGAGCTCAAGTCAGAGCAAACTCTTTACTATAGTTCTGATTATTATTTTATTTTAGGTATTAGAACTTGTTCAAAGAACCTTGGAAAACAAACTGTCTTGTTTATCAAGGAGAGAGAGAATGATATAAAAATGAAAAGGTTAAGATTTCTGGTAGCCGGGCGTGGTGGCGCATGCTTGTAATCCCAGCATTCGGGAGGCTGAGACCGGAGGATCTGGGTTCGAGGCCAGCCTCAGCTACCTAGTGAGGCACTCCACAACTTAGTGAGACTCGGTTTCAAAATAAAGAATAAAAAGTAGGGCTGGGGGTATAGCTCGGAGGTAGAATGCCCTTGAGTTCAGTCCACAGTACCGCAAAAAAAAAAAAAGATTTCTGGTAAGTGAAACTTGGCAAAGCATTCTTCCATAGGTAAGTAAATTATCCCAATTTAGTTTTATTTGCAAATTTAGAATGCCCTTCAGAAAAGAAATAAAAGATTTAATTTGAATGGTAATATGCTATTCCCCCTTTGTTATGAACTACTGAATTCTGTCTATGGTTGTGGTAATATCCATCGCAATTAAATTACAACATTTTAAAACAATATTTGTGTATTCCATTTGGAATCATCACTTACCTATGTAGCTATAATACATTTTAAATTGGAACTAAATTCATGTGGGATTTTTCCAGAGAAGTGACTGTTAGGAATGAGTAGCTACTTCTGTTCCATAGTTGTTTACATTTTTTCATTCTTAATATTTCTATGCTATAATTTAGATATCATGGTCTATTAGTTATATTTTTCTTGATATTAATAAAACATATTACAAACATTGATAGGTAAACAAGGGTGAGATACTTAGATAAATTAAGGCATGAGCCTTATCCTGTGGGATACTAAATGGATTTATTTTTCAAAGCATATTATTGAGGTATTGCATAGACTTATATACCCAAAGGACAATAACTTCAATTTCTATCAATAATAAATAATTAAGTATTGTGGAAAATTTTTAGAAGAGTATAACTACACATACATTTTACAAAAAAATAACTCAAAACAGGTCTTCCACCTAATTGTAAAAGCAAAACTTCTAGAAGAAAAAAAAAATCTTAACAACTTTGAGATTGTCAATGAATTTTAAGTATAATTTCAAAAACATAATTCAGAAAGAAAAGCTGGTTTTTTTCATCTTAAAAATTTTCTGCAAAAGACATGGTCAAGAGAGTGAAAAAACAAACCACAGATTAGGAGAACATATTTGCAAAACAGTTATCTAATAGAGGACTTATATCTATAAAGAACTCTAAAAACAAAACAATAAGAAAAAGCACAACTTAAGCCAGGCATGGTGGCGCACGCTTGTAATCCCAGCATTTGGGAGGCTGAGACTGGAGAATCTGGGTTCACAGCCAGCCTCAGCTACCGAGTGAGGCCCTCCACAACCTTGTGAGACCCTGTTTCAAAATAAAGAGTAAAAAAAATAGGGATGGCTGGGGGTATAGCTCAGAGGTAGAATGCCCCTGAGTTCAATCCCCAGTACCCCCCCCAAAAAAAAGAAAAGAAAAAGCACAATTTAAAAATTGACGAACTAAAAAGACATATAGCCAAAAAAGATATAGATAGCAAAGAAGCATGTGAGATAATGTTCAACATCATATGTTGCTAGGAATTTGCAATTGAGAATAACAATGTGGTACCATTAGGATGGCTAAAATCTAAAAATATTCATCTTAACAAGTGTTGTAAAGATATAGAACACTAGCTCTCAGTTATTTCTGGTGGGAATGAAAAAACTCTAGCCACTTTAGAAGACCGTTGACAAATGCTTTCAAAGCTAATATTCAATCCATTAATTATACCCCCAGATTTGGCTTGAAAATGTATAGCTACACAAAAAAATTTGTATGAATATTTATAGCAGTTTTATTCATAATTGCCAAAACTGGAAACAAGAAATCTTTGTATGGGTGAACAGATAAACCGACTGGTAGATCCACACAGAGGAATACTATTTAGTGATAAAAAGAAATGTGTTGTCAAGCTACAAAAAGAGAGGAAGGAAACTTAAATGCAGCCATGTTTTGTCTGCCTGTGGTGCTACCGGGAGAGGTAGATCCTTTAGGAGGTGGAGCTTGAGGGAGGAAGTTAGATTACTTGGGGACATGCCCTTGGAGGGGCTATTGGGACTCTGGCCCCTTCCTCTCTCTTTTTCATTTCCCAGCTCCCCCCTGGTGAGCTGCTTGCTCTCTCACACCCCCAGCTATGATGCGCTACTTCACCACATGCCCCAAAGCAGTGCCGAAACCTACCAGGTACTGAAACCAGGAGCCAAAATAAACTTTTTCTCCTTTAAGTTTATTTATCTCTGGGACTTTTTACTGTAATGTAAAGGTGGCAACATAAATGCAGAGTATTAAGTTAAAGATGCCAGCCTAAAAGGCTACATACTGCATGGTTTCAATTATATAACGTTTGTAAAGACCAAAACTATAAAAAGTACCTGGATCAACATTGCAGTTAGATAATGATAAGGACATTATATTCTGTATTTATAGTATTTGGTAAGAGGTAGGTCTTTTATGCAGTTAGCAATAATAAATAAAACTACTAAGAAAAATATCTTCTACTAATGAAAGTGTGAAAGTTTTGTTATCTGTGTAAAAAAGATAAGGGCATTCTCTTTTGAAAAAGCAAGCTCATTTAAATTTCAACATTTTTCTTTGTTTGAAATTGAGCTGATTTAAATAAATGGCCAATGACATAAAACTATCATTTTAAGGACTTCAAATTTAGTTTTTTAACTCTGAAACTAGGATTCCTTTAGCTAACACCATGAGCTAATTTTAATACTTTGAACAATGTGTCTTATTATTATGAGAACATTATGTGAATGGAAGGAGAAAATTGTGGAACTTAGTAGAAAACATAATGTGGGAAATAATATAATGATCACCTAAACTAGGCCATAAACACCATTAAACAAAAAAAATACATTTTTATATCAGCTACTAAAGGAAATTCTAAGTTATTTGTGTACAATCTAATGTAATTTGACAGAACTTAAATCTGAAAGCAAATGACAGTTTCACTTGGCTAATACTAGAGCATGAATCTAGGTTTAATCCAGTTCAGTTCAACTTCTAGTGTGCCTATTTTTTTTGTTGTTTTCAGAGTTGATGGTGAGTCTTCATTTTAAAATCACTCACAACCAGGAGGAAGGGGTAGAAAATGAACCCTCTCTCTTCACTGATCTCTTTAGCAAATGATACATTCCTTGAGGTTTTCTTCTGAGATCAAAGTGCAGGAAATACTGTCATGCTGAAAGAATTTATAATGATTAATGTTATTACAGTGAGCTGCAAAGGAAGTGATAATAATTTGCCCCTTAGAAAGGGTTGTCCAGTTTTCCGGTGTTGGCACATCCCTATTTGTTTCTGCAGAGTAAGTATTTCTGACAAATGGGGAGAAGGGAAGAGGGGATAGCATTCTCTTTGCATAGGAAGGCTGTGCATCTAAGTTAAATGCACCATAGCAAGATCTAAGCCGATGTGTGCATGTCTTCCACCTGTGTCTGTTTTTGCCTCTTTACCTGTCTTGAAGCTGCAGAGAGCTTTATTCCCTGCCAGTACTGAGACTGCATTCCTCTGCTGTCCTGCTTCTACCTGCTACCCTTTGGGCTAAATGAGTTGTCTGCTCTTCTGTCATAGAAGCATTTCCTTCCACAAAATTACTATCTTTCTGTCACCAGTATTCCTGCCAGAAAATCAGGCCTCAGGTGTCTGGTGTGCGTTTAGCTAAACATTGCAGTAGAAAGATGTGGAGGGAGACTTTGAAGTTCTTGGTGCTGTATGCAGTATTGAACAGTTTGGGCCAGACATCAATTTAAAAGCATCATCAGAGTTGCTCTTAAATTGCCTACTCTTCAGTTTAAGAACACCTCTGATGACATATGATTTTAATGAGCTACAAGTTTAAAGATAAAAAATAAACTTATTCTTCCAAAACAATTCTAGAGAACGGGAATATTAGGTGCTCTTGTCTCTTCTTGTCAATTTAGTCATGTTTGAACTGTTTGCTTCATTTCAAGGGAATTTCTAAAAACACCGAAGTGCTGACCATTTATTTCCATAATTAGCAAAAGCCATAGCCTTTGCTGCTTAAAGGTGGGTTCCCACAGAAATTCACATAATTCTGTGGCATGCCATTGACTTTAAATGACCCCAAGTACTTCCTTGATATATCCCGATGTGATCTGCATTTGTGGTTAACTTCACCCAAAGAGTTGGGACAGTGAGAAATATAAATATAGACTTAATGATAACTTGCTAGTTTGAAAATGAGTACTTTGCACATGTCATTGGGTATATTCAGGAGCTCTCCTTGCTTGGGCATAAAACAAATTTGAAAAGTGAATGCGTTATTTCAGGTACTTAGATAATGTCAGCTTTGAGTAGCACAAATTTCAACTTAGAGGTCCAAAATAAATCATGCAGCATGCACAATTTTGAAATTTATTGTTTGGGCAACACAGAGAAAATGGGGGGAAAGAGGGCGGTTGGCCACGCCCACCACCACGAGGCACAGCAAAGATGGCCCTGAGAGGAGGAGGGGAGGGCGGAGACCTAATTTGTTTAAAGATGAGCTGATTGGATGCTTACACTTCCCTGTGCGTAGACAGCGCGAGATCAGGCTCCTGATTGGCGCCCTTCCACTTGATCACTGCGAGGATTGGGTCTTGCCGGCATGGACTAGTTGACTTTTACGCCAATAGGCTTAGACACTTTACTTAAACCCTGCTTTGCAGAACAATAAACGGAAGAGCTCTGGATACTCTGTCCCCGCCTTGGCTCCTTTGGGACATGGGCGGGGCACAATCTTCCCTTTCTTGGGGACCTGTGGCTGGGCATTTCCCAGGGCTGAGGAGCATCTCAGGTGAAGGGGTGAACGGCGGATTCCCGACAAGAAAAAGGTTGGATTGCAGTATAAAGAGTTCCTTAGTGTATAGTGTGAGAGATTTCCCTCAGTAAGTGATCTTAATAGCCACTAGTAATGACATTGCACGTGTGTTCCATAAAGTATGAAAGTCTAGCATAGATCCCCAAATTTATTGGCTTTCTACTCCCCTTTCAAAAAATATTACTCATTACCTCTGTGAGCATTTCCACCACTCCCTTATTTTTATTTAACACCTCAAATGCACTTGAGGCTACTACAACCCCTGGACCAGTCCAGCATCCACACAGGGTCAATTTTCAATGTATATAATGCATGATCACCTACTTGTGAAACTCTATAGTGTATAATTTAAGGTTTTTGGTTAAAACATTAGTATAGATTATCTGTTACTTTCCACAGACCAAAAAAGCACCCATGACTATGAAAGAAAGTTTTGTTCTTTCTCCCCCCCCCCATTTTTTAAAGGGATATTCATTATTATACTATTTTACTATTACATTATTATACTATTTACTTATACATTATTAGTATATACATTATTATACTATTTACTATTAAAATATTATACAATATTTTAATTAGAAAATTTAAGTAATTTTTGAGATTATGATAGCTTGAGCTAATATACTATTCCTTTCCTTTCAAAATTTTCCTTGTTATTTTGGAAATAATGTTTCATTTCTTTCCATAGCAATGACTGGGCAAGATTCCTTGTATGAGCCAGGCGTGGTGGCACATGCTTGTAATCCCAGCATTTGGGAGGCTGAGACTGGAGGATCCGGGTTCATGGCCAGCCTCAACTACCTAGTGAGGCACTCCGCAACTTAGTGAGGCCCTGTTTCAAAAAAATAAATTAAAAAAATAGGGCTGGGGGTGTAGCTCAGAGGTAGAATGCCCCCCGAGTTCAATCCTCAGTACCGAAAAAAAAAAAAAAGATTCCTTGTATGCCTGGAATTCTTGTTCCTCACCTTGTCCCTATTGACAGATGAATGCTAGCTAATCTCCAGTTGTTCATTACACATCTAAGAGAAAATACTGCCATCTAATTCAATCAACCAGTCTGATTGCTGGATTTTAATTTGTGTGGAGAAATATAGTCTAGTTTTGGTGTTCTCTATACTATTCTTAGATTATGGCCATTTATATAGTGACAACAACAAAAGCTCAAGGTATATATATTTTAGGATTCAAAATTAGAGACATTTCTGAGTTTGACTTTTTAAACCCTATATTGGTTTTCATGTTATTTTGCAGATATTTTAATACCTCTTTGACAAGCCTAACCCCCAAATGTTTGTCCTATAATGTTACAGTTTTAAAGAATATATTATATTTTGACATAAATGTCTAATGGCTTAGGGTAACTTATTAAATATCATTATTAAAAATATTTAGTCTTTGCTTCAAAATATTTTAAAACCAAAGAGAACTTCAATAATTTTTCTTAAGAATAGCCTTTGTGTCATAATATTACGTATATTATATCATATGTAACACATTCATAGAGCTTACTGACTACATTAATATGACTTTTAATATTCAGCTGTCTTCTTCAACATGATTTTACTTTTTAAAGAAATCCTTTTCCAGAAAGACAAAAACTCATTTACTTAAAAGTGAAAATGCTCAACTTTCAATAACTTCAAAGACTATCCATTATCCAGGACTCATGAAATCCTTACTTCCAAACTCCTACCTCCCTGCAGCCACTATCCTTTAAGTGGTTGTTTACTGAAAAAAAAAAAAAAATTCTGGAAATCTGTTTTGTAGAAAACCATTTAACCTGTCTTAGTTTCAGGGGGATATAATATCTAAATTTTTTTAGTTGGTCCTGTTTCACTGTGTCTGGAAGTATATATATTTCAACATATCTATAGCGAAATTACAATGTTATTTTCCTAATCTGTATCAGGATGGAGAGTGGACTAAACATATGGGGATTTGATGAGGTAATGCATACACCATCAGCAGAAGTGCCCTCCTGTTCCTTAATATATAGAATGGAGTGAAAATAATCTTTTGACTCTTTTTGTTTTATGCTAAAGTTTCTCTACTGGAATTATCAATAGTAATATACCTGTATTTTAAAGCAAGGATGGAACCAAGGATTTTTATTACAGTGTTGTGACATGTTAATCTGATCTCCAAAGATGGATGAGCTCATAAATAATGAAATATTCTTTTCTTCCCCTCTCCTTCCTTCCTCTCTTCCTCCTTTCCTCCCTCCCTTCCCTCCCCTTCTCTATTTCTTCCTCTCTCTCCCTCCCCCTCCCTTTCTTCCTTTTCTCTCTTCCTCTTTCTCTCACAGTAGATTCAATATGAGTATACTTAATACTTTGTCAAACCAGGGTGCAGTATGATGCTTCTTTGGTGAACAGAGGCAAGCATTATAGTAGAATCTAGAAGTGAAGTTTTTAAAATTGTATTACCAACCTGTGGAACATTCAACCCTCCTAAAACAAAGATATATATTTTTAATTATCAATGGGATGTCAAATCATCTGAAAAAATATTTGCAGATTTTGGGTAAAATATAATATATGAAGGTATTGCCACTTCTTTAAGAATCTACTCTAAGCTGGGCATGGTGGCTCACACTTGTAATCTTAATACTTTGAGAGGCTGAGATAGGACACTGAGCTAGAACAGCATCAGCAACTTAGTGAGACTCTGTTTCAAAAGAAATCATAAATAAATAAATGTCTGGGGGGTATAGTCTGGAGTTAAGATGCCCCTGGGTCCAATGTTCAGTACAAAAAAATAAATTTCTACCTCAATACCTATTTTGTAAACCACTGCCAAAAGACCTAGAGTTGGTCATCCCCACTTCACTAAGAGTTTCTGCTGTTTGTAGTATTTGTTCCTATGAAGTCAAATTAAATAATTTTGCTACCTAGATTTCTTTTCTTATGAATTTACCAGCCAAGTCATCTCTGCTTGATTTGTGAATTCAACAGCGAAGCTCCCAGTTCCCTACTGCCCTGTTTCAAATGGCGCTACCCATTTATTTCAAATGGTGCTACCCATTTGTAGTGTTTTATTTAATGCTGAAATTCAAATGTGTAACACTATCTCTAGAACAAATTAATATTTTTTAGTGTTACTTTAGGTGAATATACTCAACATATATACATAAGTAGTTTGGTTTTTAATATTACAGATTATTAAAGACTAAGATCAAAGTATTTTTTAGATCTTATATAGCATAGAGTTTAATGACAAGACTTGAGTATTTTTATGAAGTAAATAGACTGCTAAGATAATGCTATGCAGGATACACACATTTACTATAATAACTGTTGTCAAAATTTTCTCCTTGAGCCCTCTTTCAACTAGACCCCATCATTAGCTTATCAAGACATGGGCAAGCATCACCATAGTATTTCATACCTCCAGGCCTCCTCCCTGGGATGACCCTACCTCCAAGTGCATGTCTGAGAAAAGTCAAGACTGCCTAAGGAATTTACTGCTTATTCCAGCCAATCTGTCATCCAGTCCCTGTGGGAGAGTGTTGGCTCAACTTCAATACATGCCAGTTAATAAAGGCAGATGAGTTTCAAATAGACCAACATCTTTTTCCCCGCTTTTTGTAAATTCACTCTCCTGAGCCCTGCTCACCCTCTTTCTATTCTCTCACTTTTCCCTTAAGACAGCCAGGCACCTCTGTGCAAATCAAAGTTGAGTTCGGTTCACATTGCACCTTTATACTACTACAGCACTCTATTCCTGACTAAAATTTGTCCTTACCACCATACCTAGTGTTCAGCTTTGTTTATCTTTGAAAATATGCACAATGTATCTTACAAATGCAAGACCCTTTCGGTTCTCTATGTATCAGTCATAGAATTAGGAGATGGAACCAATGACCACAAAATGTTCAAAATTGTTACTCACTTTGGTAAGGTTGGTGTACTTTTGAAATTCTCAGTCTAAAGGTACTCTCACAAGGTCTATGGTAACCTAAACTGCAGTCTGAGATAAATACCAGCAGATGGCAGTGCGGTTCACATAGCATATCTGTTCTGCAGGCCCACAAGGTATGCCTCTGATCATTGAAGACTCCAGACTCCAGAACAGGTCTGGACAAACATCCTTTTTGTCAACACAAAGAAAATAAGTCAATCAAATAAACACAAGAAAGAAAAGTGTTCTTGGAAATACCTAAAGACAGTTTAGAAAGAGGGGAGGGGGGGAGGAGAGAGAGAGAGAGAGAGAGAGAGAGAGAGAGAGAGAGAGAGAGAGAGGAGGAGGAAGGAAAGGAGGAAGGAAAGGAGGGGAAAAGAAAGAAATCTTGTTTAGAGAGCTGTTTTCTTCCCCTCTACATCAGTATGAGTTTAGATTGCTCCTACTCTTACAAATCAAACAAAAGTTATTCCATCTTGACCAGAAATTCCCAAGTCTTGCTCAGTATACTCTTTACCCTGCTTCCCAAAAATGTCCCCACTATCCTGCCTAAGACTTGCCCATAAGCCCCTTCTTATTACACCCCTCTGCTTTGGGGAAAGCCCAATTATTTTACTTAACCCTGTTGTAACAACCTTCCCTGCCCCCTTCCCCCGCACTCCCACAATACAGATGCCTCCTCCTGTAAAATCTTCCCTTAATAACTCCTCTTAGTAAGAGCTAACTACCACTCACCCTCTCTGTAGAATATCTTCTTAAATGACCTACTTAAAGTCCTAGTCTGTAAGCAGACATGGAATCCTTCTTTCCTGGAGACCTCCCTCTGCAGGTTTTAGCCCAATAAAGCGTGTTCTACCATTGAGATGTCTCCTGTCTCTTTACCTCCCAAACCTTTCACATATCATTTTATTATTTTGTTTTATTTTATTTGTGGACCTGGGAATTGAACTTAGGGGTCATTCTACCTCTGAGCTACATTTAAGCAGAAAAGCAATGTGTTCTCAGTTTATCCAGGTGCTCCTTCCACTTCAAGAGGGATGCTGCCACTCTAGAGTAATGACATCTACTTATTTCAGTAGCATAATGTGATCAGACTGATAAACAATAAACAGTAATTCAGGAATATCAGGAATATTTGCTCTTTTGTGTGTGTGTGTGTGTGGTACTGGGAATTGAACCCAGGGGCATTCTACCTCTGAGCTACATCCCCAGTCCTATTTTTTATTCTTTATTTTGAAACAGGGTATCACTAAGTTGCAGAGAGCCTAAGTAGCTCAGGCTGGCCTCAAACCCAGATCCTCTGGTCTCAGCCTCCCAAATACTGGAATTACAAGCACGTGCCACCACGCCAGACTTGAATATTTGCTCCTCTATTAATTAGCTTTATGAACCTATGCTAATATTCAGAAACAGTGGGAGCTGATTATCAATCCCTAAGGTTAATATATATATGATATATATGATATGATATATAAATGATATCAATGGCTCTATATTTTAAAGTACGTATTTTATAGTATATCTATTTTTCATTTGAGGAATCTCAGGGAAAATGTTTAAGTAGTTTGCCCAAGGATATCTAGGGAGCCCTTTAACAGTGCCAGAATAATCACTAGCAAAGCTGGGTCTCTGTATTAGATTAACCTGAACTCTGCTTTCTTGGGAGTCTAATCCAATACTGTAATATTTCTCCCCTAACAACTTGCGGTGGAAAAAAAAAAAAGCTAAAAATTTGATATTATATACACACCTTGGAATTCTTTGAAGTCAGTGACTATTTAAAATGATGCAACCTGAATTCAAATGAAGAAAAGTGTTCTAATAGCAGTTGGCATATTAGTTACTGTAAATGACTTGAAGATCCAAGATAGCCAATGGTGAGAGTTGGCCAGGTTTCACTTGGGCTGGCAACAAGACATACCTGGTGGAGAAGAAAGTAGGAGTGACAGGTGGCAAAATGGGAGAATGGCTTTTGCTTTGAGTTTTAACTTTTCTGTTGGCTGTAGCATCAAGCTTTTGTACAAAAGCAGATGCTCACCTTCCCTTTTGGTTAGAAATTGAGTTATACCAAATGACTGTAGGTTTAAACCGGAGGAGCTGTCAAGAATTAGAAAAACTAGGTAATGCACTTCACCTGCTAAACAAGAAGAGAAAGAAAGTTACTCCTGAAAAGAAATATGTGAATATAATATGCTTTTAAAATGTATATTTATTTTAATTTTATATTAAATATTTTTCTCTTTACAGATCTACTCAATAAACACTGTATGCTCTATGTTCAAGGGTTCTGAATTGTCCTTGAAGGTGGTAATTTTGTCTGACAATTTTATTTTTCTGAGATTTTCACTCTACTCAAATATTTATTTAAACATTTGATAATAAAATTATCTTCCTCAACTTTCAATTCTTCTTTTATTACAAGTTATGCAAAATTACTAATTCACATACACAATGAGAATTAAATTCTAAAGTTGATAAAGTTAAAAAATCTAAGATATAAAAATTGAACACTACATATTTTATTTTTTTACAAACTCATAAGTTTGCAAAATTGCATAAAAATTCATCCCCTGATTTTAAAACAACATAAAAATTTTTCACAAATTCTATATTCATAAATTAGCAGGATAGGTATTTCAGCTAGAAGTAGGGATTACTTTTTTTTAACTAGGACAAGTAAAAACTGACAAATACTAGCTGGGTGTGGTGATACATGCCTGTAATAGTATTTGAGAGGCTGAGACAGGAGGATCACAGTTTCAAAGGCAGCCTCAGTAACTTAGAGAGATTCTATTCAAAATAAAATAGGGCCTGGGTGTAGCTCAGAGGTAAAATATTTCTGTGTTCAATTCCCAGCACCACACACACACACACACACACACACACACACACACACACACACACACACACAAAGTACTAATATTGAGATTGAGGTCACATTTACAAATCAAATTGTTTCCTTGATTCCCTATCAAATGTTGTTCTTTCTTACTTTATTTTTGTACAGTTTTTTTTGATTCTTTTATGTCCATCATTTGAGGTAGGAGGATCAGTTATTTTTATTAAAATTTTTAGATTTAGTTGTAAATTTTTTAAAAGATTACCAGATGGCATAACAGCTGAGCTGTTTGGACATTTTTCTATTGGATATAACCCTAGGAGAGAATCCTAAAGGGTTTGAAGAAGCAGGAAGGAGTTGTTCCAACAAAGTACTCACTCACAATTGGGAAATCTGCTAAAACTGCTGTCAAATTTCTTAACTGATATGAAAATTTGATTGAGTCCTGAGGGGAGATATTTTCCCTGTGAGGTCTCTTAAAGAAAGTCTTAAGGAACAGATATTGCAAAATCAAAAGCTGGAGAGAAGTATATAGAAATCATCAGATTGTGTCTTTGAAACAAAGCATATCAAAAAGCTAAGAATTTAATCAAAGAGAATTAAAACAGTTGATTGGAAAAAAAAAGAATCTACCAGACTCAAATTCTTTCATCTAAACCTGAGCCAATGAAATAAAACATAGTCTTGAGAGTTTCACAGAGTATTTCAACCTTGTTGGTGATTTAGCTTATTTCCTTACAGGAGAATATTAATACTCTAGAGTCTATGAGAAGAGGGCCTTTGAGATGAGTTAAGGAATATGGGATGAGAAGAGTCAGGAGTCAGGGGTGAAGACTGTTTTGTGCAAAAGAGAAGAGACAATTTTAAGTGATTTTTTTTTCTTTCTTTTTTTCCCCAAAGGCATAAACTGGCAAGTTCTTGTAGCAAAATCACACACAAGCTAATGTGACTTGGAAGTAGTTTACAAAATGAGTCATGGGGAAATAAAGTGATGTAAAAATGAACTCCAGAGATCTAGCCCACACTTTGCAGGCTTTCGGAAGACATATGTCTTCTGTTTGTGGCTCCTATGGAAGACGTCAGAGGAGAGTGGCAGTAATACTAACTTTGAGGAAGTTTTAGTTGTGGCGCAGGATAGATAAAGGCACCATATCAGGAGTTTATTCATCTTTGCAACCATGATGCTAAAGAAGAATTCAATATTAGTGGTGGATTTATTTATTCTCCACCAGAAAAGGTACCTTAGCTGCAGATTTTACATTTAGAAGAAACATGATCCTTGGCATAATTTGCCACCATTACTTAGTCTCTGGTTTCAATTTATTAGTTGAATGATATGTTCATACTTATATAATGTACCACTGTTCCTGTACAGCCACTTGACAGTTTTGTAATCTTATGACCTTTCTAAATCCTAAAAATAAATGGCAACATTCTTGCCTTGTAAACACTTAAATTCCCAGATCTCTATGTGCCACATTGTTCTGGCTAATAAATATTTAGCAAAGTAGGTCTTGGCATGATGAATTAGTGTCTGATTTGTTTTCTGTTTAGTATCGTATTGAGTTTTCTTTACAAAGAATTATAAAAGGAGAAGGGACTTTTGGATATTGATACGTGAGATTTGAAAATTTCAAAAGAAGCAACTAGAAAGCTGAAAAATAGACAAAATCATGCATTGTGATATGCTAGTAAAGGACTAAAATCTTATTTTGAGTGGCATTAATTCTTTAAAAACTGTATTATTTTATGAGAACATGGGGCGTCTATTTCATGGCCTTGGCTGCTTTCTTTTCTTCTAAGGTGGGAGGAACTGTGCGGGCAGTGGATTTTCTGCTGTAGTTGAGGAAGTCCTGTAGGTCTGGAGACTGGATGACACACATCCCCACAGTGTGACTAATAGGACTGGGCAGGTCGATGGCTCTGATCTGGGAAATCTTTGACGATGAGTATTTCGTCTTTTGTGGGCCACCTTACAGTGTCTGCTTCTCATCTTTCTTCTATTCCTCCTCCTTTTTTTCTACATCATTTTATCATCACTTTTTTTTCAGAACTGGGGATTGAACCCAGGGACATTCTTCCTCATAGCTACACCCCCAGTCCCATTTTTTTATTCTTTATTTTGAAACCAAGTCTCACTAAGTTGCGGAGTGCCTCACTAGGTAGCTGAGGCTGGCCGCGAACCTGGATCCTCCGGTCTCAGCCTCCCAAATGCTGGGATTACAAGCATGCGCCACCACGCCCGGATCATCATCACTTTTAAAATGTAAAACAATTTTCTGAATAGTAAATGCAGTTTTTAGCTCACAGGTCATACAAAAATAGGCCAAGATAACACATGCCTTTAATCCCAGTACTTGGGAGTCTGAGACAGGAGAATTGTGGATTTCAGACCAGTCTCAGCAAGTCAGTGAGAATCTCAGCAACCTATTAAGACCCTGTTTCAAAACAAACAAACAAGAAATAACAAGATAAAAAAAAAAGGGGCTGGGAGTACAGCTCAGAGGTAGAATGCCCCTGGGTTCAACCCCCAGTACCACAAAGAGAAAAAAAAAAAAAAAAAAAGTCCATGGCTAGACAAGAACTACCAGCTGTGGTTTGCCTAACTGCTTTACTAGCCTGAGGTTGATAGAAACATTTCATGCAGCTGCCCACTTGCACAGGGGGTAACAGAGGGTTCAAGCCAGTCAAACATTTCTCTGACCCTCAGGTCAGGTAATAGGCTTATATCCAATGTTTATGAACAACTCCACAATTCAATAAGAAAAAAAAACTCCCCTTTAAAGATTGAGAAAATACATAAATATATAATATATATTAGCAAAGATATGCGTATGGCTAATAAGCACATGAAAAGATGCTTATACTTGTATGTCATTAGGGAAAAGTATATTAAAACTACAGTCCTTTACATTCCGTAGGTAGGCAATAATCAAAAGAGAAATGATAACAACTGAAAAAATTGGAACCTTCATACATTAGTGGAAGGATGTAAAATGATATAAACACTTTGAGAAATATTCAGCAGTTTCCTGAAAAAAAATAGGCATAACATTACCATATGACCCAGCAAATCTTACTCCTAGGAATTTACCTAAGAGAAATTAAAATATATTTGGGCACAAAGACATAGATAGAAATGCTCATTGTTGTCATATTCAAACTAGTTAACAACTGTGTACCCTCCAAATGCCTATTCCCTGGGAATGAATAAACAAAATATAGTATAGACTGTTGTCAGCAATAATAAGAACTACTGATGCATGCTAAGCCAAATGTAGATGAATCTCAAAAATGTTATGCTAAATGAGAATAGCCAATGCAAAAGACCACACATTATATTATTTTTATTTGTATAAGATGTTCTGAAAAATAAAATTTATAAAACAAAGAGCAAATCAGTGGTTACCTAGAGCTAAGATCAAGAAAATACCCTCAAACTAAGTATGAGGAAAATTTAGGGGGCGATGGACTATATTCTAAAACTGGTTTGAGTAATGAATGTATGACATCATAAGCTTTTTCATAATCAATGAAGTGTACACTTATAACATGATAAGTACAGTAATGTCCCCCTTTATCCACCCCCCCGCCTAGTCACTAAACCTGTGAACATTTTACCTACATGAAAACAAGGAGTTTACTGATGTGATTAAGGGTACAGACCTTAATCTGGGAGATAATTCTGGATTGCCTCAGTGGGTCTAATTTTATTACGAGTCTTAAAAAATGGAAGAGGAAGTCAGAAAAATGGGTCTGAAAGATTCAGTAGGAGAATTGATCCTCCCTCTGTGACTTTGAAGATGGAAGAAGACGCCTAGGAGCCAAGAACCGGATCTTGATAGGCTCCAGAAGCTGTGAATGGCCCCTGACTGAGGGCCAATAAGAATTTAAGGGCCTTGTTCTTGCAGCCACAATAAATTCAGTTCCACCAACAAACTGAATAAGATTGTCCTCTGGAGCTGCCATTAAGGAACACAGCTTGCTGATATTTTAATTTTAGTTTAAATTTAGTTTGGCAACCATACTCTTCATTTACAGAACTGTAAGATCATAAATTTGTGTTATTTTAAACCTGTGAATTTGTGGTAAATTTGTTAAGATAGCGATGAAAAACTAATACCCAATTGTATAGGAAAAAGTAAAGAATTATTAAAGAATTTACATAAATTATACTAAGAAAAATATTTAAAACCAAGAAAACAGTCAAAAAGATGGATAGCATGTCATTTCTGGAACACGTCATATTGTCATGCTGGAATATTATTTATCAGCTTCAAACAAGGGTCATTTAATTTTCAAGAATAATGCATCTTTTTTACTTTCTAATTCTGGTTAATTAAGAGCTCAAGTTCTGTGAAGTAACATGTCAATTTGACAGATTTCATTTAAGTAGTAAAGATATCTTCAAATATTATGGTTTCATTGCCTTGAAGCACATTAACCAGTTTTGTACTAACCTTACAAACATATGCCAAGAACTCTTTTTTTGTGTGAACCCAGGGACCTCTAAACTACATCCCCCACACCCCCAGCCCTGTTTCACTTTTTTTTTTTTTTTTTTTTGGAATAGGGTCTCATTGAGTTCCAGAGGGCCTCAGTAAGTTGCTGAAGTTGGCCACTAACCCGAAATCCTCTTGTCTCAGCTTCCCCAAGTATTGAGATTACAGGCCTGTGCCACCATATCAGACTCTTTTTCTTAAATATCTCCAAATACCATGTACTTCACATGAACTTGGATATACTTTATATTTAATATAGTTTATTCAGACTTAATAAGACTTTTATATATACCAATTTTATGTTTGAATGAGTCGTATTTTTAGCTTTTTAAAAGCACTGTAGCTGGAAAACATTAATTAATTAGTTTTAGGGATGATGGACAATTTGAGGACCACCAAATTGTACTGAATCCTGAAAAACAAATAAAAATTAATATTAAATATATTTTTGCTGGGAATGATGGCATATGCCTATAATCCCAGTACTTGGGAGTCTGAGACTGGAGGAGCACGGATTTGAGGACAGTCTCAGCAATTTAGCAATTAAACAAGACCTTCAGCAACTTAGCAAGACCCTAAATAAAAAATAAAAACAGCTGGGGGTATAGATCAGCAGTAGAACACCCTTGGGTTCAATCCCCAGTACCATAAAAATTTAATGATATTTGAATAAATAGATACAGAACAAATATATATAATCATTGACAAGGAAAAAAAGCTATGATGATTTTGGAATGTTACCTAATGCATAAATCAACTTTTGCTTCATTGCTATAATTTCTAAGAGATTTTATTAGCATAAATACAATATATGATGAAAATTTGAGGAAAAAATGGCATTAAGTGAAGTTGGGAAATTTAACGTGAATATCAGGAAATAAAATGTTACAAGTGTTTCATCTGAACGATATTTCTAACACAAAATAAGAAAGACATTATGATAGCCAGTTCTGTAATGCTAACATTGCAAGTTTTGACAGAATTTATGTGGAAATTGATCAGTAAACTTGTTCTAAGTGTCCTACAGATCATCTGTATGTCTAGCAGAATTTTTATTTATGATATTTCCATGGCTACTTCTCTTTTTTCTTTCTTTGTAATACTGGGGATTGAACCCAGAGGTGTTCTACCTCTGAGCTACAACTCCAAACCTATTTTATTTTTCAAACAGAGTCTCACTAAATTCTGAAGGCTTCACCAAGTTCCTGAGGCTAGCTTTGATCCTGGGATCCTTGGGTATCAGCCTCCCTAGCATAGGGATTACAGGTGTGTGTCACCATGCCCGACTGGCTACTTCTCTAAAGATTTCCTAGGCAGAATGGTGTAATATCACACATCTGTATCCCTAAGACTTCTCTTCTTGCCTGTAACACTATATCTACTAGAACAAATTGCATTTTGTTTTAATTATGTATTATTATATTGTCTCTCCAATGATGGACAATGCATTTTCCAGTTAAAATCTAAAATTGCCTCGGTTCTAAAGTTGAGAGCCAAGGTCTGAGAGAAATGCTATAATAAAGCACAATTTTGAGAGGCAGGATATAGCCTCATTCTTCTACTAACTTAAGATACTTGTGGAACACCTTTACTCTGAAAGTAGGTTTCCAATTGCCTACTCTCCCAGCTCAGTTTCCTGTCTGGCTCTGCATTTTCTGACAAAAATATTTCAAATTAAATCAATGTCATAGAAACAAACATTAGAAAGTGAATTATATGTTTACTTACTTGGTATGCCTGTCTATAAAATGAGGCTGGATAATGAATGGCCTCAATTAATGATTGTGAAATAAATAGCTAAAGAAAAAAATCAAACCAGGATATAGGAATTTCTCTTCCTCTAATCAAGTTTATATCTTATACTCAGTCTATGTGCCATTGTGGCCACCACTACCAGAGCACATGACATGCCTTAGGTGCTGTGTTACGCATTTCATGTACATTTTTAATTTTTACATCAAAGTTGAAAGATAGGGTCAGGTGTGGTGGCACATGCCTGTAATCCCAGTATTTGGGAAGCTGTGACAGGAGGATTGCCAGGTTCAAGACCAGCCTAAGCAATTTGGTGAGACTCTGCAACCTAGCAAGCCCCTGTTTCAAAATTAAAAAATAAAAAAAGGTGTATCTCAGAGGTAGACTATCCCTGGGTTCAATTCCCAGTACTAAAAAAAAAAAAAAAAAGGAAAAGAAAAGAAAAAGAAGTAAAGAAGTCCAGTGGTTCAGCCAGGTGCTGTGGTACACACCTACAATCCCAGTGCTTGAGAACTGAGACAGAAAGATTTCAGATTCAAGACAGCCTCAGCAATTTAGCAAGACCTCTTTTCAAAATAAATAAAATAGGGGTGGAGGTATATTATAGCTCAGAGGTAGAATGCCTCTGAGTTCAATCCCCAGCACCCCTCCCCCCCCCCCACACACACAACTTATATCTCCAGAGCTTTTTTTTCAGTTATTGATGAGGAAAGACTGACTGGTCCAGAAAAGTTAGGCAACTTATGCCTAAGGTCACACAGGTGACATTCAAACTGAGCTCTATCTGAATCCTCAGGCTTCACCACTTCCACTGGGAGGAAGAATGTGGGAACCTGTGTTCTAGCGCAGCATTGTCAATGGGAGTCAGGTGTTTCACTTCTCTATATCTTTGTTTTTTCATCAAAAAGAAAACATAGTAGCTGGGCATGGTGGTGCATGCTTGTAATCCCAGTACTTGGGAGGCTGAGACAGGAGGATTGCAGGTTCTGAGCCAGCCTCAGCTACTTAGGCTCTCCACAACTTAGTGAGACCCTGTTTCAAAATAAAGAATAAAAACAGGACTAAGGGTGTAGTTCAGAGGTAGAATGCGACTGGGTTCCATGCCCAGTACCACAAAAAAAAAAAGGTGAAGTTGTGTCATGTTGAACATATCTTCCCACTTTAAGTGCAGATATGATTCACATTGCTGCGTTTATA
Organism: Graphiurus murinus; assembly: GCA_004027655.1. Lineage (NCBI taxonomy): Eukaryota > Metazoa > Chordata > Mammalia > Rodentia > Gliridae > Graphiurus > Graphiurus murinus. The sequence continues at coordinate 39,373 of PVLC010007524.1, read as the reverse complement.
ACTATTTTGTGCCTGTCACCAGATCCTTTAAAGAAAAATAATTAAAGGTGTAATCTTCCTCTTGAGTTTTTGGCTTAAGTATCTTTTTGGTGTGTGTGTGTGTGTGTGTGTGTGTGTGTGTGTGTGTGTGTGTGTGCTGGGGATTGACTCCAGGGACATTCTACCTCCAAGCTATACCCTCATCCCTATTTTACTTTTTATTTGAAAACAGGGCCTCACTAAATTGCTGAGGGCCTCGCTAAATTGCTGAGGCTGGTCTTGAACCTCCAATTCTCCTGTATCAGCCTCCCAAGTACTGAGATTACAGGCATGCACCACCATGCCTGACAAGTGTCTTGTTTAACAAAATAAAAATAAGAGACACTTTTTCCACACTGGTATCATATTAAAATCGCCCTAGAATTTTATCACTGACCCTCATTGAGCCAAGTGATATTTAGTTGTGTGATAAAACCTGCAATGTTACATAAAGCATTGTGATTAAAATAAGTAGGATTAACAATGTTTTAAAAATCCATAACCACAAACTATCAACAAGTTATTGGATCTACTTTCAGAATATTTTCTTATTTAATTTGAGCATTGATGTACTTAACATACGTTAAAAAGGGGAATAATTCTTTTTTCCTTAAAAGTTTTTTTCATGAAAACAGGTAACAGATAACTTGAAATGCCTAAATGAAATTAAAACACTAAGAATAGATCATAATAAAAAGAAAGAATCAATGCTATGGGGAAAAAAAAGTTGAGATTGGGTTTAAAATAAGTTACATGGACCCACTCAGAGCCGAGTATAATGAAATACGATTTATGTGCAAAGTATGTTTTACTATATAATTTATGAAGCAAAAAAATGGAATATAGTCAGCATATGGTGACTTAGTTTGGAATGGAAGATTTAAGCATAATAATTCTGCCTCTAGTTTATGCCATATTTGAGTAAAGTATGTGTCTTCCAGGCACCCACAGCCATCCCCAGCATTCTATCCCTACATAGACACAGCTACATCACATCTTACACACTTTCTGTATTGCTTTCACTATTCATTGTTTTTAACCTTTGAAAAGTAATGGCTTCTTATTTGCACTTTTATTTCACACAACTCAAGCAATATGCAGCATACTTCAACTAAAATAAACAAACTGCATGGCTGACTTGTTTTTATTTGTTTATTTCTAAACCCCAGCTTTCCTTGGGTTCTTTGGAAAGTGAGGAGGAAGAATAGACAAAGTCGGTTCTGGCAACCTTGTTTCATTACTTCAGACATGCACAGCCTCCTATATAATTTGCTTATTGATCTTAATAATGAAGACCAGAAAATTACGTTCTCTCTTGTCTTTGGAGCTATGAATCACAGATTGCCCAGCTACTGTCAAATTAAACTTGCTCGTGATGGAGAAAGGATTCGTATAGAAACTGAAATGGCCATGAGCCTTCTGTTTAACTCAACGTATGACTTTAGTTAAATATAGTCAACACAGTTCCAGACAGCTGTGCTATCTCCCCCAACCAGCTCAGAAAATTGCCCTTCATCTCAACCACTAGTATTACCATAGTATTTCAATCCTGGGTTTCTGGGAGAAAATTATGCCACATATCTTCCTTTCCTGGAAAATAACTGCTCAAAAACAAACAAAAATCAAGCCAAAAACGGAGAGACTATGGTTTCTGTCTAAAATCTCCCAGCTGGTACTGGAAATGCTGTTTTCCAAGCTAACATTTGAATATCCAAGGCCTCCTAAAGATTTATTTATCTCAAAACCTTAAGATCCAATCTTTTCTTTATAAGTGAAATAATGATACAAATTGTGATGTGTAACTTTACTGTGGAATTTCCTTGAAACCAGATAAATCATCTTAGATAAGTTTCTTGGAATCTCTGGACCTGGGTTTCCTTCTGTAAGCCGAGGGGTTTTATGATGTCCTAGATGTTTTAGCAGTTCTAAGTCTGTAAATTTTAGTTCTTAATAATCTCTGAATCCCATCATAATTCTATAATTCTATAAATTATAAGTTGAAGTGTTTTTTAGGTTATTGTTGTTTTGTTTTGTGTGTGTATTACTGGTTATTGAACCAAGGGACATTCTACCTCTGAGCTACACCCCTCAGTCCTATTTTATTTTTTATTTTGAAACAGGCTTTCCCTAAATTGCTGAGGCTGGTCATGAACCTACAATCCTCCTGTCTCAGCCTCACAAATACTGGAATTACAGGTGTGTACCAACATGCCTGGAAAAATTGAAGATTTGAATGATCTTAGATAAGCTTCATATTTATATTTGCGCATATTTATACAATTGTTTAAGTTTAAATGTGGTCACTTCTACCCATATTGTCTTAAAGTTGGATATTCATCTAACCTAGGTGAATATTTAATCTATTAATATACATCTAGCAAGATTCAAATAACATTCAATGCCAACATCTCCTGGTCAGGAAGTTCTTCCTCTTAGTTCACCTTTCTAAGTTTCTGATTAAAAATTCATTATTGAAATGAAAAATGTTAATGAGCATTATTTTAAAATAATATTTTAAGTTTAAACTTCATCAATTACTAATATTTATAGCCTTGTTTTATTAAACAATATAATTCCACTTATTTAGCTATGAGCCGTACCATTTTTTCTGTCTCTTCAAAAAGCTAAAGCTGAGCCGGGCGTGGTGGCGCACGCTTGTAATCCCAGCATTCGGGAGGCTGAGACCGGAGGATCCGGGTTCGCGGTCAGCCTCAGCTACCTAGTGAGGCACTCCGCAACTTAGTGAGACTCGGTTCAAAATAAAGAATAAAAAATAGGGCTGGGGGTATAGCTCAGAGGTAGAATGCCCCTGAGTTCAATCCCCAGTACCACAAAAAAAAAAAAAAAAAAAAAAGCTAAAGCTATGTAGGTAATAGAGATCCCACATTATCTAAATAACAATGTATGTAAATTGGATGCATTCTTCATACTCGAATTACTAACTGGTTATACAGAGAAGGAAGCTGAAACATTAAAAAGAATAATAATTAAAAGGTCTTGATTCATATGTCTACTAGTAAATTTTCAACTTGAAAAAAATAGTAATTTTTTTAAGTTGTTCAAAATGTTAACATATACTTGATCGTCTTGATTAGATAGCATCCTCTGTCTCAAGCTTAAAAAAACTACAAATTTATGTTATTAAATTTGAAAAAATGCTTATGTTTTATCCAAGCATAGTGATGCATGCCTGTAATCTCAGTACTTGTGAGGTTAAGACAGAGGATTGCAAAATTTGTTCCAGGCCATTGTGTGGTAACTTAGTGAGACCCTCTTTCAACAACAATAACAACAAACTGACAAAACAAAAAAAACTAAAAGTTCTTGGGGCAGGCAACCAGGTGTGGTGGTGCATGGCTATAATTCTAGTACTTGAGGGTCTGAGACAGGAGGATTGTAGGTTCAAGGACAGTCTTAGCAAGTAGTGAGACTCTTACCAACCTAGCAAAATCTTGTTTCAAAATAAAAATAAAATATGGCTGGGGGGTGCAGCTTGGAGTTAGGATGCCCCTGGGCTCAATTCCCAGTACCACCCCCCAAAAAATTCTTAGGGGACTATAGTTTAGAGGTAGAACCCCTTTTGGTTCAATCCTCAGTAGCATGGACAAACGCGCACATACACAAAACATGTTTAAGGTAGGTTAAACTAAAGTATAATGTTTGGTAATTTAGTTATATTAATATATTCTTTAAGATATTTTCAATTTGTGGGTTTATCAGAATGTAAGTCTATCTTAAGTTGAAGAACATCTGATTTATTTTGGGAACTTGGAAAAACTGCCAAGTCATTGCTCTTGGGTTTCTTTGAAACTAATGATGGAAAAAATCAATGATTTCCCAGAAGAAGAAGAAGAAGAAGGGGGGAAAAAAAAAAAAGAAGACCCAAATGAAAGAAAATGCATAGTTACAGCAATAAAGGGCTTAACCTGGGTCTTTTGCTGCTGAAGAAAACTAACATTTAGACTCCTTGGGTGGATTTTTAGAAGAGACAAAGCAACACCAGTGATGACTACACTGCTGAATAAGACGGTTGGCGCAAAGATTCCTTGAGGAGAAAAACACCCCCAAAACTTGAGCCTCTACTGTCAGAGTTATTCATGGCCAGCAGGATATAGCCCAGTGAGGAACTCATGCCTGTAAACACCCTAGAAGGCCACAGCCAGTCCCTTCTCAGAGCCTCTCTTCTTCCATGTGAATTTGCTCTCTGACATGCAATTTATGTCTTAAGCAAGTTGCACTGATTACAAACACGTCCTCTAACATTTGGATTAAATCTATCTCATTTCTTTTCTTGTGACACAGAAGTACAGAGGAGAAAAATAGATATATTCATGCAAATAGAGCATCTTTACTTTGAGGCTTTTCTTAAATTGGCAACCATAAGCCAAGTTGATTTACTGCACATGGTATAACAGCTTCTTGAGTATTTGTGAATCTGATCATATTTGTCCTCATGGAACTTGTTTACTGACTATTTCTGTGACTGATTTAACCCCAATTAGCTACTTCTCACTGGGTTATGTTTTCCCCTTCCTGGCAAAAATATTGAAGATTATAAATATTTTATAAGTTGCTCTTAATTTTATCAGTTGAAGAATAATCTTTATACATACAAGTGTTCATTATAGTTAAGGAATCAGGGACCTTTTGATCTCGAGTTTTAACTGTTCAATAGATCACCTACTATTTAAAAGAAACTTAAGGAATTTCTGATCTTATCCACAAACCTTGTCAAAAGGATATGATAATATTTTCCCTTGATTTATCTGACCTGTGATCCTCTTCTATTTTGTAGTTTTTTTGTTGTTTTTCAAATTTCTTTGGTTATATCATCTCAGAATTCTTTGCAGCAATGTCCCCTTTACCTATTAGGAGTTCTAATGCCAACCCTACTCTTCTCCCACTCTACATTTTCTCTGAGTAATCTTGCATTTGGTTGGCTTTTCATTGCTATTAATTCCTACACTCCAATCTCTATCACCACTCTTTTTTTTAATCTATAGACTCATCTGTTTGTTCAAGTACTCCATTTAACAATTTATGTCCAACTAATCCAAATTTGTATCTCTTGACTCTGACTCTCTACTGGCTACCCACTTGCTTCTCTGCAAGTGTTTCCTATCCCAGCTGTGGCATCTTGGCCTTTTAGTTGCTCAAACCAGATTTCTGAAGCCTTTCTTTTGCTCTTTCTCATTTCCATTCCCGAGGTAATAGAATCATGTCAATTTTATTGGTAGGTAAACTAGTCCCTGCTTTCTTTCCCATTGGCTACCCCATGTCTTGCTATTGTCATCTCTTGTAGCTTTCTTACAATTGAGCTCTCTGCTTCTTACTTGACCCTTGCACTATCCACACAGTAATCCAAGTGATCTTTGTAAAACAGAAATAACATCATTCCATTCCCTGGCTTAATACCAATCAATAACTTCCAAAATCCCTAAAGTAAAATATAGGATTATAAATTCCTTCATGTTTCAATATCCTTTTCATTTTTCTAACCTTAATCTCAACCACTAAAACACTTTTGAACTCAATAGTCCCACAGTCCAGAATTATTTTCATTTCCTGTAATATGCTATTTCTCACTTTCAGTGCTTATAATTGCTATTGATTCTGCCCAGAATACTCTAGACACTCCTCCCTCCCAACCTCTCTTGCTCACTTTCAACTAATTCCTACTTATCCTTATCTTTCATACATTATCACAGATATTATTTCTTCTGAGATACAATTTTCAGCCATTACATCTGATCTAGGTGTCTCTCTAATGTACTTATAAAATTTCTCTACTCTATCAATTTTTATGATGTATCTCAGTGATGTTCAGCACTCTTTCTTCCTCGCTATACCATAGACCATCCTCCACTAACTTACTATCATTAAGTTTCTTGACTGTGGTTCCATGCTTTTTTTAAACATGAAAATTAGAATTGGAACGGCCTCCTGAATAATTTTGATAAGACTTTGAATAACATTCCTGACTTTACATTGAGAAATACTACTTGTAGCAATTTCTGTGTATTTCTTTGTATTCTACATTAGATTGTAAGCTCTACAAAGGCTATAGCACTCCTTGGAAATTGCATATAATGGGAATTCATTAAACATATGATGGTAAAATTGAATGGATAATTTTGTTAGTGTGTGAAATGTTTAACAGTTCTTTCAAAGGATGTAAAATAGACTCAGATATGTCAGATTTGTGTCCATATAATTACTTTCTACTGTTATTTCAGGCCAAATATTTCAGATCTGTGCTTAAGAACAGAAAAAAACTTGAAAATTATTAAAAGCCTTACAATTATAATATAGCAATTCCAATACTTAGAATTTATACTGGTGATAGATGAGGATTAGCATTACTATTTAATCTCATAGCATTTCTATTATGGCAAAAATCAGGAACTTATGGTGATTTACAAATAACTAATAGTATATCATGTAGTATGCTATAAATCTGACATAAAAAATATTTTAGAAAAAGCTATCTCAAGAAGCAAAGCAAGATGACAACCAAGAAAGACCATCCAGTAATCATCTCACAGAAACATTAGTTTGAACAGCGAGCCGTTTGTGCACCAAACTCTTCATAAAAGCTAAGGAAACCAAGTGAAAAACCAATGCATGCTGTTTTAGCATAATAAGAGAGGTTTATTGAAAAATCAGGGAGAGAAAAGTTGCCTCAATCATTTTTCCCCAACTTCAAGCAATGTAGCCTGGAAAGAGATGCTTCCAGGGTGGGGGAGGAAGAGGAAATTAAGTTCAGTGCTTAGGCTTGAAACCTAGTACCAGACACACCATGGTGAAACCTAATACTGGGCAGAACCCTACAGCACTTGTCCCTAAGCCTGTAGACCATGCCTCTAGACATGTAGCCAATGTATTGACCTTTCCACCCCTTCCCCAACTTCAGGTAGAATAATGTGGATTAAGACTCCATCTACTGTATGCCCCTGGGTTCAATCCCCAGTAACACACACACACAGACACACACACACACACACACACACACACACACACACACACACACACACAAAGACAGACTCCATCTACTGAAAGTAGGACAGGAAAGTAAGCTCAGGAGTTTGCCTTGGAACTCAGTGCCAGGCCCATTGTGGTGAAAACTAACACTGAAAGCTATCAATTCTCACTAACTCAGGTGTGTTTGTTTGTTTGTTTGTTTGTTTTGTTTTGTTTTTTGTTTTTTTCTCAAGAGCACCACACAATTGCTTATACCAATGTGGTGAAGGCTTTTGTGTTCTATGTATTGGCACATGTGGAGCTTTCATGGAACTAGGATCCAAAATGCAAGGATGTGTGCAGTAGTCTAAGAACCAGGGTCTTAATGTACCTACTGGAGCAGTGGCTCCAGTACTAGGCTCAGGTGCATACTGAACAGCTGCAGAGTGGAGGTATAGAGTGTAAGCTTGTTGAGCTATTACTTTTTTTTTTTTAATAACATAGTGTATTCAAAAGATACCACTATTCCTTCAGGAATCCCTAGTTCAGTAGGTTGCTTAGATAAACAACATTAAATATTCCTCAAATTTTCTGTATGTCAGATTATTAAATATACTAAAGCAATTATTTTGCTTATTCTAAGGCAATGTTTTGGTAATGTATATACTACCAATTTATCTATAATTTTAAAACTATCAAAAAGGCTTTAGATATGAAGGTAATGTGTCTAAAATAATAATTAAAAGAATAGTTCTTTTTCTTCATACTTTATAAGAATCCTTTCGCTGTTCAATTTAATATTTCTTAACACTAATTGACTAACATTTTTTTGCATTTAAGGTAAGAAAATACTTAATAAAAATTTGAAGTACCTTTTTTGTCTTTGTATATTACCAAAAACCACTGTTATGTGAATTCTAGTAATGAAAACAAGCTTAAATTGTTTCCTATCACAATAGCAAAGACCATAATAGATTTTTGTTTTCATCTACCTAATACCATATTCTGGTTTATCACCTGATCATTCAAGAATAGATTTTGGACTCCCAGGTAATCTGCTTTTGGAATATCTTTGACATATTGCATTAAAATACATGTGTGCAGTAGCCATAGAAAGAGAAGGTAGAGCGCCCAGTGTCTTGCGTCACCAGATGATCCATTCAGAAGAGCAGAGATGATGTTTGAGGGTAATCTAGAATTGTGGTGTGTTGGTAATCTGGAATTAATAGTAAAAGAGAATGACTGGGTATTATATATGGCCTTGAAATCACTGCAACAGTGAGGTTCATAATTTCCCCCCAGTAAGTCCACTGGAATCCTTAGAGTAGCAACCCTAGATCTTATATAAAGTAGCAAAACACATGCAACAAGAAATAAACTATAGTAGACATTGATGTGCTGTTGAGATCCTCTTTCAGGACTGCAGGACCTATTCTACTCTGCACCTCTCCCCATCTGCCCTGCAGTACTGATAAATGTCAGTCTAGAGATTAATTTGAAGGGTATTTTGAGGGTCTCGATTTTAAGGCTTTACACACAGTGTTGTGGTAATTAATACACTTAAGAAAAGGTAAGCGATCTTGTGATTGAATTGTGGCTCTTTTAATTTGGTATAGTCAGATGTTGACTCTCCTTCTTGGATTTTGGATGAAGTACTTGTTAAAGTCATGAAGTTACCTGTCTTTACAATCACTGATGGGTCGACCAAAATAACTTGACTCAAGCACTACATTAATCATGCTGTGTGGCCTATGGGAATAGTAGTCTATTGGAGAGTAAATCATGTCATTTTGTTAAGTCATCTTATCAAGGATGACGACAAAATCCCATGAAATAAACTGTTTTATAAAAATTTCTAAGATTTATTATTATTCACAAACCAGTTTTCAAGAAAGTAATTACTTTTTGGTGCAGAAATGTATATACAATAAAGTGTACTAGATTCCTTTTTTATTGGTGTATTGTAATCATACCTAGAGAGACCCTGTTTCAAAATAAAAATAAAATCAGGCTGGGTATGTAGCTTGGAGGTAGAATGCCTCTGGGTTCTATCTCCAGTGCCACACACACACCAAAAAGTTTATACTAGACTTTTCATTATAACTCTAAAGTCATATTCATTTGAACTCATTTGAGTAGTAATTGTATAGCATTTAAGACTACTGCCTAGGTTCATATCCTAAATTCATTATGTCCTAGTTTCGTAGCAAAGTATTAAAACTTTATGTACTTCAGTTTCTAGGTCTCAGTTATAAGAAGACAATATTATACCTTCCCCTTGGGGTTAATGTGAAGATTATGTGAGTCAATAGTTACAAGATATTTTAAAAGTTCTTGACACAGAGTATCTGCTCAATTTTTTATTATTATGAAATAACTGTTATAACCAAGAGACAATGAAAATTATGCCTTATATGTTTGTTATCCTACTTAATCCACACAATAACCCTGGGATATACCTGTCTTCATCTCATTTATGAGGAAAGTCAGGGCCAGAGCAATATGCTCATGATCACACAGCTAGACAGTAGATAAGGCAGCAAAGCTCAAGCTGGAAAACAGTCCTGTAGGCACCCTTCCATGTCCTTATAGCGTTTCTTTTTGCACAATTATTATGCATCTTTCAGGCTGGACTCTCATCCATTCTGTCAATTCTCCAGAAATAAGAGATTAGATCTGAATCCCAGCTAGTTTCATCCTTGATGCAACAGGGAACTAAAATTCTTTCTTAGAAATTCCTTCTTAGAATATATATATATATATATATATATATATATATATATATATATACACACACACACACACACACACACATACATATCAGTATAAAGCTGTATTATTCCAGAAGCCCTGCAAGCCACCTCCAAGTTCACTTATGAAATATCTGTTTCAGCCAGCTTACACCTCAGATACAGCTCCTGGGATGCACACAGACACACACACACACACACACACACACACACACACACACATTGTTTTTATTCAAAGAAGGTTGCACACTTTTATCCATTTGAGAACAATACTTTCTGCAAATCCGCCTGAGACTTACGATATATGCTTGTGGATTTCATATTAAAAGCAAATTCATCATACTGCCCTTCGCTCTTTCCTCAGAGTCTCAAGCATATTGAAGTTGGTTACCTTGAGGGTTGAATGCCATTTTTATATCATAAAATAAAGCTGCACATTTATTCACATATGGTCTTCAAAGTATGGTCACAGAGTTATTTTCTCTGCACCAAGCTTTTACTTTCAATATTCAATTAGATGGTTTTCCACATTGTATTTACTTAACATTACATCTCTCTTGGTTCATATTGAATGTTTTCCTTTGAGCTAAATCAAATATTAACAGGAAAAATCCACCTTTTTAATAAAAAAAATTTAGGACACCGAAGTCAGAAATCTATAGTGAATCAGTAATGGGGTTGCTGAAATATACTTTTAAACATGTATTTCATAAGTTTTACTATCAGAAAACAACATTCTGAATTGATGAAGGCCTAGTGTTTCTACATTAATAGGAAATGCCAAAAGCAGTAATTACTTTTTGGTGCAGAAATGTATATACAATAAAGTATACTAGATTCCTGACAGATACCTGTCATCCCTTTACCTGAGAGACTAAGACGGGAAGATCCCAGGTTTGAAGACAGCCTCAGCAACATAGTGAGACTCTCAGCCACCTAGAAAGACCTTATTTTAAAACAAAAAATTTAAAAAAGGCTAGGAGTATAATTTGGAAATGAATACCCTTGTGTTCAATCTCTAGTGCACGTGCGCGCGCGCACACACACACACACACACACAGACTAACGCTTAGTCATGATTCTTAGCAAAAATTATTAGTGGTTATTAATGGGAAATTCTTAAAAATCACATATAAATAATAATATATCCATATATAAAAAAGCAACATATTTACTTATATTATCATCTATTAGAAAGATACTAGTATTTTAGCCAGGCATGGTGGCACATGCTTGTAATTGGGAGGCTAAGACCAGAGGATCTGGGTTCGTGGCCAGCTTCAGCTACTTAGTGAGGTAACTACAACTTAGTGAGACCCTGTTTCAAAATAAAGAATAAAAAAAATAGGACTGGGAGGTATAGCCCGGAGATAGAATGCCACTGGGTTCAATCTCCAGTACCACAAAAAAAAAAAGAAAGATACTGGTATTTTTAAAAGTTCAACAACTATAACTCAATGGACTGACCTGGAGTATTTTATTTAAAACTTTTAACTTATTTTAATTTAATTATTATAAAATGTTTAAATAAGGATAAACATATCTATGTCCTCAAACAGCATCATTTCTTTATGGTGAAATCCTTTCTTCTAGCTTTTTAAAATCTACAGCACCAATTTTAAAAGAAAGTTAATTAACTTAAAAACAAAACATTGTGAATTTGAGTTAATATTTTATTTGTAATAGTTCTTGTGGGGAAAGATCCCCAGAGAGAAGGCGGTAGCCCCACCCGATGGAAAGGAAAAAAATGCATCAAAGATGGCGCAGAGAGGAAGTGGCGAGGGTGGAGGCCTAAGAGTGTTTACCAGAGACCAGGATTGGACGAGAGATGTCTCCTCAGCGTGATCAAGACATTGATAGGTCCCTGGTAGTGTGATCAGCGTGTAAAGAGGCATGACCAAGATGACCTTTACGCTGATTGGCCCTGCAAGGAGACACTCCTCTCGCTCTGCTCTATATAACTCTTTGCCCCTCATGTAATAAACGGATGAGTCCTCCGATGCTCAGTCCCCACCGTGTGTTCATTTCGGCGCGACCTTCCTTTTCCGCGGGGAACCCCCTTTTCAGGGAAGATGCTCCAGGGAGATCGGGGTAGGGGTCCCCTTCATCTGGAGGACCCCACAAGTTCTCAACTTCTTTTTTAGGGTGGGGGGGAGAGAGAGAGAGGGAGAGAGAGACAGAGAGGAAAGAGGAAGAAATTAAATTAGCTATCAGAAAACCACAAATATAAACCAAAATGAGATAGCATTTGCATCAACTAGATAACTACAATAAAAATACATATAATTGCAAGTATTAGTGAAGATAAAAGCTTTTCTTCTGAAGAGTATTTATGGATTTAACGGTCTGTAAGGTATTTTAAATTCTTTTTAAATAACCAAATAGCATTTTAGTATTAGCAACAATCAGAACATGATACTGTCATTCCCTCAGTACTTCCCCAGTCAGGTTAAGTCAGATGTTACTCTGAAAAAAAAGATAATAACAGAAGGGCAGAAGAACAGCCCTAAATTCCTGTTGTCATATGGTGACCATGTAATATTCATTCTAGACTAACAATACTTACCATTGCTCAGACTATTATTAGCTGTTTCATCAATCAATATCCAGTTATTGCCAAATCCCTACCATTTTCACTCTGGAAAAAAATGATATACTGTAGCCGGGCGTGGTGGCACATACTTGTAATCCCAGCATTTGGGAGGCTGAGACCTCGGAGGTAGAATGCCCCTGAGTTCAATTCCCAGTGCCAAAAAAAAAAAAAAAAAGAAGAAGAAAAACTGATATACTGTATGTGTCAAACAAGGTTCCTTCTTGCAAGCAAAACAGAATGAGATTGGCTGTTTTAAGCCAGAAGAATCAATTGATGGTATGTTGAAGGTTCAGAGAATAAACTGAGATAGAAAGACCTGCTTTAAAATATAATAAGAAGATGAGCATTATGGTGCACACCTGTAATCCCAGTACTTGGGAGGCTGGGACACAAGGATTGCATGTTCGAGACCAACATCAGCAACAATACTTACCATTGCTCAGACTATTACTAGCTGTTTCATCTATCAATACCCAGGCCCTCAACAACTTAGCAACACCCTGTTTCAAAATAAAAAATAAAATATGGCTGGAGGTATAGCATGGAGGTACAATGTCCCTGGGTTCAATCCCTAGCACACACACAAAAAAAAGGAAAATAAAAAATACAAAAAGGAGGAGGAGGAGGAGGAGGAGGAGGAGGAGGAGGAGGAGGAGGAGGAGAAAGAGGAGGAAAGAGGAAAAGGAGAAGAATGAAAGAGCTTCTAGAAGTCAAGTCACATTAAGTTTCTGGATGGGATGCCATTAACCAGTACCACCCTTAGATCCAGGCAAGAAGGATCATTGCCTTGAGTTCTTGATTTTAAAAGGCCCACCCCAGTCCTCTTTTGAATATTTGAGCCTCTCCATCAGGTTAGGGGGATATGTTCATGTCCTTCCTCCTCAATAATGTTCTGGATACCTAAGACTCCCGACTTCCTGAGAAAATAGTCCTGAAACCACCACAGCATTTGCAGGTCTCTTCACAAGCTCCACCCACTCAAGAACAAACATGCAGGTAGACCTGAAGAGTGGCCAAGGTAAAGGTTTATATTGGGGAATATAAATGGAGCTGGGATCCATAGGCCAGGGTGTCAGGCATGAGTTTCTTGGAAAGCAAAACAGCCAAAAGTAAGAAGAGAAGAAGAGTAGATTAGGGCCAAGCACCAGTGGCCATGATGGATCTTCAAGCTTCCAGAATCCAAAATGCAACTTCCAAAGATCAAAGAATTCCTGATTCCTACCTGGCTCCCAGGATATTATTAAGGCATATTTTTTCAAGATAAAATAGAAATATATTATTAAACAGTTTGCTAGATTGATTTATAATTTTTTTAATATTATATTTTATGGTATGTGTGCCTCCATGTATACTGTTGTGTCTTGCAAATGCTGCCATGGTCAGCACACCTAACAAAGTCAAAGTATATTTTCACCATATATGTGTGTGTATGTGTGTGTGTGTATGTGTGTGTGTGTGTGTGTGTGTGTGTGTGTGTGTGTGTGGTACTGAGGATTGAACCCAGAGGCATTCTACTTTCGAGATATTCCCCCAGCCCAATTTTATTTATTTGGAAACACAGTCTCACTAAGTGGATGAGAGTCTCACTACTTGCTGAGGCTGTCTTCAAACTTTCAATCCTCCTGTCTCCAGCTCCAAAGTATGGGACTTGGCTCTTCACCATTCTTTGATGTTTGCATTTTTTACCAAAAGATTCAAAGTCCTAGGCAACAAATTGGTTGATCCCAGGTCAGGGGCCATCCTCTGTTACCAGACATTGAGAAGAGGGGGACCTGACTATTTATAGCTTTTACAGTGGGAATTAGGGCCCTGTTGAAGAGGACCACACACAAAGGTGATAACTTGCTCTTTCCCCCATTAATTAGGAAAGGAAGTACATGCTGGACAGGCAAATAAAACAAATATGTCTTTTATTGGGAGGAAAAATACCATTCTTCTTCAACTAGCTACCATAAGTCAATTAAATCAGACTTCTTTTAATACATGAAATAATCATAACAATGCCATCTTTGTTGAATTGTTGAGATCATTAAAGAGACAATATGTGTTAAAAGTGTTTTGCAACTATAGAGTGCATATGGATTGTCATAATTGTGTTGTGCTCTAGGGAGAGCCCTTGCCACTGCTGATCAAGAATTAAGAGAAATATGCTAACAGAGGAGATGCCTGACAATGATAAAGGGCAACAGCAGGTATAACTTTGCCTGTTCAAATGCTGTTAGATTCAAATCCTTACATTTTGTGTTCTTCTCAGCCTTAAATTAGAATGAATATCTCCCATGTAATCTGCACAATTTCCTTACAATAAATATTCAGGCTTCATTTGGTTATGCCCATAAACTCAATATACTCTAAGCAGGTTGTTAAGTACATTCAAGGATTTCACAATGAAAGCAGAGATCCAGTTTTCATTAAGATGAAATGCTGACATTGGAATGAGACCACAAGGCAATGTTTACTGCTACTGCTCTGGAATTATAATTATTTCTTTGCTTGGCCTTTGAAGGATTGAATCATCTGATATATATATATATATATATATATATATATGCGTATCAAATAAATATATAGAAAATGTACTAAGATATTTGAAATAAAATATGTATTGCCCATATATATATGTATATATATCAGCATATGTATATATTTCTATCAGATCTAGAAACTGTGTTAACATTAAGTTTGCAAAAAGATCACTTTTTTTATTAATTACCTACATTTATTTCCTGTGTTAGATGCATAAAGTTTATGAGATGGTAGCTATTTTTAATTTAGCAGAGTATAAGATGAAAAGCATTGGAAAATTTGAGAAGAAAATTAACATCTAGTAGGAGGTAAAAGAGAAAAAATAAATGGTTTTGTTTTAAGAGATGATGTGTTTCCAAAGAGGCTTTTGTCTTAGGGTACATGGGAGTTATGCTTAGATGTTCAACCTCAATGTGAAAAAGATGAAAAACAAACTTTTCAGGCAGTTACAGAAAATGTGTTTGAGATATAATTCATCATAATGGATTTAAGATACTTAGAAGAAGACAGAAGATGAACATTGGACTAGCAAAACCTGAATGAAGTACTGAAAAAATTCATCCAAATTTTCTCTCCTTTATGAGTACAGAGAAGAAATGGTTCAAAGTGCAGTGTCCACAAAAGCCACTGTAAAATAGAAAAATTTGTTGTTAAGCTATTTTTCCCTTAAGACACAGGTTGAGACATAGAAGTTTCTTCACACAAACCATCATTTTATAAAAATAGCATGGTGAAGTGAGGATGGAGAAACTTTGGAAGAACCATCACGATACCTGCCCCAAGAGCCTCAAATTTGCTTTACAGAGTAGTTTATTGTTGGTATATAGAAAAGCTATGTTAATAAAATATTGTTTGAAAGGTGAATTTACATGTTACCATTGTCTATGGATGTGACTGTCCTGCTCTTCTCTTCCACATCAATTAACTCCTTCTAAATTCAGTGCTTGGGACAAACTGCTCTCAGAAATGTGTATCCAAGATAATTATAATTGTTATCTTACTGGAAACAATCTCAAGTGTTACTCATAAAAATGCATATCATTGCTACTAGTTGCTGGTCCATACCTGTGAAAACATTTCAACTGCTCAAAATCACATCAAAGTGGATAGTGTAACCCAAAGTCATAGTAAAACCCCCAGATGAACAATTGTTCCTTCAGATCCCTGGAATGGTCTCTCTTCTCTCAGGTCCCTACTCAAATACCACCTTGTCTGTGAGTTTTTCCCTGATAGCCTCTATAAAATGACAACTCTATTTCCAAAACAAGTATCTTCTTATTCCTTATCTCATTTTTCTCCATATTGCTATGACCATCTACTGAAGTACATGTGCATCTCCTTCCACATCAGTTGACTCTGTCTACTCCTTGCCCATACACCACCACTGGCCCAGACAGTGAAGACTTTCAGAGGAAAGTGACAACTTATATGCACGAAAAACTGGAAGAATTCAACATCTTCTGGGATGTGTAGTGTGTATTCCCAGAAGAATGAAGCTTTAGGGAAGTTGTGGTTCATACATGGCAGTTGAAAAAATCACAATAATGAGTCATAAGCCTTCCTTTCTTCTCTTTAAATTTTCAATATGGTTCTTTTTTTAAGCAAAATCAAATAAAGTAACAGAAGTTGCTGTCTACTGACAATGCCTTCTAAAGCAAATTTTAAAATAAGAGCAAGTAAAGGCATGATATTTTTATTATTGTCATATTGAATTAAATTCTACAGTTTGCCTGTATTTTCACATCTCTGGTTCAGAGGAGTAACTTCTGGATTGTTGCAAATAGTAATTAGTGTCTGTTTGTATTTAAGCACCAGTTTTAAGTATGACTTTGTAAGGAACAAAAAGGTTTTCTGATAATGTTATAATTCTTGAAAGAGAGAGATCTTAAGTAAAGCAGAATGTTATGATTGCTTAGTTGACAAAAACAGTTATGGAACTCCTAAAATAATATAATCAAATCCATGTATTTTACATACTATGGAACATTGTATAGTTTTGACCAAGCCACTGAAACTTCCTTCTTTCTTATGTTTTAGGGAATGTTTTTGGTTTGTTTTTCTAGGTAGTTCAAACTTAGCATATCCACAAAAGATCTCATTATCTTTCCCCCCAAGCTCTCAGTCTCCACCTGCATTTTCTTTGATGGGTGGTACAATTGTACTTGTAGTGACTATTACCAGTAGCCTTGGAAGTATTACCTGCTGCCTCCTATTGCTCATATTATGAGGTCATACAGACCTGGATCCATTAGGTCTTTGCCAACACTTGTGCAATCTCAGTCAAGATATCTGATTCTCTAAGTTCTCAGTTCCTTTGCTTTTGAAATGGGTACATAGTCCTACTTCTCATGTTTGTTGTGAAGATTAAATAAAATATTTTTATAAAACAGCACACTACCTGCTTATGATCTATATTCAAGTGAAATTGGTAATTACTATTGTTAAGGCTTTGATCATTTCTTGCCTTGAGTATGTTTTATCAGTTTTTCTTTTTTTTTAAATTTTTTTATTGTAGTAATTCGTGCAATATAGCATACATCTTTGTTAAGTACGAGTTGCTAACAACATATTTGCACACAGTTCTCATTTGACCCTTTCCCCAATTCCCACCCCAATCCCCTCCCCTTCCCTCCCCGTCAGGTTCACTTCTGTGAATGACCTTGATATGATTGTGTAATTACATCATGTGCTTTAGGGCGTCCCTCTGCCCCCTGCGTCCACTACAATTAAATCAACTTCATTGCTTATCAAGGATCTCTCCTTTTCATCTGGAGACCCTCTTATGCCGCATCACCTCCCTAGCATCCACATATTAGGGAGAACATATGCTTCTTAACTCTTTGTGACTGACTAACCTCACTTAACATAATGTTTTCCAGTTGCATCCATTTCCCTGCAAAGAACATGATTTTATTCTTCTTTTTGGCTGAGTAAAATTCCATTGTGTACATATCCCATAATTTTGTAATCCATTCATCTGTAGTTGGACATCTTGGCTGCTTCCATAGTTTGGCTATTGTGAATTGAGCTGCTATAAACATAGATACACATGCATCGTTCTGATAATTTGGTTTCCATTCTGTTGGGTATATACCCAGTAGTGGTATTGCTGGGTCATATGGTAGGTTCACTCCCAATCGTCTGAGGATCCTCCATACT
>PVLC010007524.1:0-21267 GCA_004027655.1 Graphiurus murinus | reverse complement strand
TCCTGCTCTTTTCTTGTTTTTCACACACATGCCTTCCAAGAAGCTTCCAGAACTTTTTTAAAGCACATGCCTTATCATGTCAGTCTCCTGCTTCAAATCTCTCCAGGCTGCCTTTACAAAGTGTGAAGTCCTTTGATGAGCATGCAAGTCCCTTTCTGATCAGGTACTCTCTGTCCAGCTCTCCTTGTCTCTGGTGCTTTCTACATTTGCAATCCCTACTACAGGCAGATTCACTTTTCTCAGACCCTCCACTGGGTCACGCAGATCACACCTCCATATATCCTACCTGAATATGTGATGTTTGATCTGTGGTTCTGATTTCAAGCTAATGCCAACTCAGATCCAAAGGAAGCTGCCTTCATGACTTAGATTCTTCTGTGTGTGCATTTGTTGTAGGGCCTGTTATATTTTGATGTGAATGCAATTTGCTTATTTCTCCCAAGTCATTAAACCATGTCCAAGTCATCTTTTGATCCCACAATGTGAAGCACTGTGTCAGGTGCCTAGTTGATGTAGACGCAGAATGGATATTTGTTAATGAGATAGACATGTTAAAATGAGATCTAGCTTATAGAGATAATTAACTTCTCTTTCTCAGCTCACCACAGTACTCTCCCCTTATTATGACTGACTCATGAACTTCAGCTTGAAGTTTCAAGGCTGGATGAGGTGTTGGAAATAAAATAGTCCATCTCTCATCAGAAGCAATTATCCCCACTACATCCTGGTCCCAACTATACCATATTTAAAAAATGAATGAAAAAGAAAACATCTTAGGAAAAATTATCTGTGCTCCTGTTTCTTATCAGCATGATAATATCCACTGAACTCCACTTAGCACCATCTGGGGTCTATTTCTAGGTGAAAGATTTAACTGCTAGCTTTTATAGGTAGCATTGATGAAACTCAAAATATGACAGTGACACCAGATTTGAGAAGGCCAAATACTGCTATCTCTGTAGGATTATTTATTAGATGTAAACTTGCCTTAGATAGAGTATATTTAGCTTTTTTTCCCCTTATTTTATCAGTGTGAGTCAGAGGAATTTTTGAGGTGGATCAATAAATGCTCCCCCCACACACTGCATCAATGTACCTTCCAAGAGAAAATAGACAATTAAGTTGAGCTCTACATTTCCTGAACTTTTTTTAGATCAATAGTTCATTATCTGCTATATTTGCCAATATGTAAAACCTTCAGGAGAGTTACCATAATTAAATGGAAAACCTATAGTTGCAGACTGTTATATGATTTTAAATTTGAAAGGGTTTCTTTTTTATTTTTATAATTCTGACTTTGACTCTCAGTCTGCAAGTTAGTTTTTCTTTAAGGAATATGCAATTCTAAATTCTTCTCATTTAGATAGTAGCTTTGAAATTTGATGCAAGGGGACCACTCACCTTTACTTTTACAAAACAGTTAAGGTACTTATCGGATCTCTGGGCTTCTCAAACCATTTTCTATCAGAATGGAAGGGCTATCCTCTTGGGAGATCAAGGGCCATTAGATATAATTAACTTTCCCTATTCCTTTCCTCTTAGGAGATGGATTTTAAACTACTATGTATCACCATGGTCTGATTACATTCTATTAAACATGATGAAGCATCTTCAAAGAAAAGGGCCATCATTATGAATACAGTTTAAAAACAAATTCCCGTGAGATCTGATAATTATCTCCTGGAGTAGAGATTATCTGCCTGCAGTAAGAGGATTTATTTTGCTCATTACTATACTCATAATAATAGCTTATAGTGGGGAATAAAAGAGAAAGAGTGAAGTACACAATCTCTGGAGAACAGAGACACCACTTCAGTTCTGAAAAGAAAAACAGCCATAAGAAGACAAAAACAGATTATAAGTACAATCATACTTTTGAAAATAATCAACTTTCATTTATCTTTTGTAGCTCATTCTGACAATATTAAGCAGAATAGCTCATTGTTAATATTGTTCAGAATCTCTTACTTTAATTCCCACAAGCTATCTACAAATCAGCAGAAGGTGTTTAAACCAAAGTACTTTATTACCTTCACAAATGAGGAAAGTAGTGATGAGAAAAAACACTTAGGAATGGAGTACAAGAGGGCGAGGGAGACAAAGAGTAGAGGAGAAAAGGCTGGCTTAATCTGATATTTGTCAAGATATGTAATTTAGCCATTCTACATAGAGAAGAAAGTCCGGAACAGTTTTGAGCAGAAAGCAGATGGGGAATGTTTTAGTCAGCTTTCTGACACTGTGACAATATACCTGAGATAATCAACTTATAGAGAGGGGAGGTTTATTCTAACTCACAGTTTCAGAGGCTTCAGTCCATGGTTGCTTGGCCCCATTGCTTTTGAGACTATGGTGAGGCAGACTATCATGACAGGGGTACAATGTGGAGGAATCGGCTAACATCTTGGCAACCAGGAAGCAAGAGAGAGAGGAAGGAGCTGGGATCCCAATGTCTTTTTCAAGGGCATGCTCTCATGACCTTACTTCCTCCTACTAGGCCCCACTTCTTTAAGCTCTCACCACCCGCTTCTAGTGCCAAGAGGCTGGTGACCAAGCCTTTTACGCATGAACATTTGGTGGACACTTATCCCAATCATAGCAGAGAGCCTGAGGGAAGGACTTTATCACTGTGTTTAGAGAATATTTCAAAAGTCTCATATTAATACATATGTTAAAGGACAAGATCACTTTCCCAAGACAAATGTAAAGGCACTTGTACTGTGTACCACTTCAAATAAATAAATCAGGAGAATATATTGCTATAAGCAATACACAAATATTTTCACAACAGTATCAGAATCTGAATATCACAATCATTTATTTTGATGGGGCCCTGAAAGAGAATTTGCCACCCTTCCCTCTCTTTGCAGATAAAGAATATAAGCCAGAGAGGTGAATCATAGCACTATTAGACCCAGACTACTGGATGTTCTTTCCCCAACAAGTTATATGCCACAATTATATTTACATTGCATACATGTAAGTGGCATTTCTCTCTCTCTCTCTCTCTCTCTCTCTCTCTCTCTCTCTCTCTCTGTGTGTGTGTGTGTGTGTGTGTGTGTGTGTGTGTGTGTGTGTGTGTGTGTCTTTTCTTGGACTTTGAAGAGAACAGTGTTTCTATTCTATGAGCCTGTTGTAAGTAGCACATGTCGCCACACAAGAAAAGCATTTGGAATCCTAGCAGACAGCAAAATATAAAAATACTTATTGCATACCAGCTAGGTACCAACTATTTATGCTGCCTATTTATCACATTTAATTCTCAAACAACTCTTATAAAACATTCCATTTTCCAGGCAAGAGTACTCAAAACTTTAAGCACTGAGGTGCCTCTTGCTCTATAGATGAGGAAAAGGAGGGTGCATTGAAACCCGGGTCACTGGGACCCCAGGGCCCTCGGACCATCTACCTCTCATGCTGCCTTCAGCACACCTACTAGCTGGGTCTCAAAAAATTCCTTTGTGAAGTTCTGTTGGTGTTTTAGCAAGTGTGCAAGTAGTTGGAAATGAGTAATGGTGCTGTGACTCCAACTCATGACTTTTTGTGATGATCTGCTGGCAGCATTAAGAAGATGGAACATACTGCGAGCAGTCTGCAGAGTGCTGGAGCAAGCTCAGATGCAACTTCAAACATTCATCTTCTTTAGTGCCTCTTCTGTATATCATTTACACTTAGAGTATAACCCAACTTTTCTCAAGAGATGCGATCGCATCCACTGAGGTTGCTAGGCTGTAATCCTGAAAGGAGGGGAGAGATGGGAGCTACCTTTGAAGCCTGCTTGCACATGCTTGATGCTAACTTTAAGTTTAGAGTGTGTTAGGTTCCTCAGCATAAGGGTCTGATAGAGAAGTTGATGAAGTTTCACTTGTGAATAATGAAAGAAACAAGTTGGTCTTTGTTGTTTTTCTGAGGGAGAAAAAAGATAGATTGGCCTGCCAGTCTGATGCTATAAAGAATAATTTATCAGATGATCTCATGTTTGGAACACAAAGATAAGAGTTAAGAACTTTGAAACTTGGAAAGGACTCTTTCTTTTTTCTCTCTTTCTTCTTTCTTTCCTTTTTTATAGTACTGGGGATTGAACCTACGGAGGTTCTACCTCTGAGCTGCATGCACAGCCCTATTTTATTTTTTATTTTGAAACAGAGTCTCTCATAACTTAGCACTAACTTTCTGCTAGTGAATACTTGTTTTTTCAACAATGCCAGTTGAGGCATTTCATGAAATCCCATCATGGAAAACAGGAGCCAGACATGAGCTCATTCACTCTCTTTGTCCCCTACCTATAGATACTGAAATATTTCCTTTCCAAATAAGTTATATGTATGTTATGAGTGTTCAACATAAAAACAATTATCCAATCTAAAAATCATCTACTTTGTCTAAAACAGGGGTTCGCAAACATTTTCTGTAAAAATCTAGAGTGTATTTTAGACCAAACGATAAATTCATGATCATTTCTTTTCATAGTTTTATGACAGTAAAATTTTTAACATGAGAAGAACTTTTTGTTGTTTGTATTCAAAGTAGGAAGAGAGTTTGAGGGAGCATATTTGACTAGCCATGACTTTGGAAAAAGCAGCAAGATGGTCTAGGACTGCTGTTTTCTTGCTGTGAGGGATTTATCTTTTGTACTCTTAGCCTGGAAGAGATATTAATGAGTCTTAAAATGAGAAACACAGAACAAATGATTTGCTAGAGATGAATCAAGGGTGAATGCAGGAGGAACCAGAAATAATAGAGTCCAAAGTGAATCTACGACAGTGATCTCTGTCTGTAGGTACTGCACAGCCACATATTTGAGTAGTGGTCGTTTTAGACACCGATGCTATTTTCAGCATTTGATTTAATCGAAAATTGCATTATTTTGTTTTAATTTAATTTTTATAGGATGTGACTACTTTCTCTTCAATTGGCTTACTTTGTGTTGAATATTGCTATACTTTTTACCTTAGTATTTCTTTTCTTTATTTCTTTTGGGTATTGGGGATTGAACATAGGTTGTTTGTTCTACCTCTGAGCTACTCCCACTCCCCAACAACCATCTTTCATTTTTTATTTTGAAAAAAGCTCTTGATAAGTTGCTGAGTGCCTCTCTAAGTTGCTAAGACTGGCCTTGAACTTGCAATCCTCCTATTTTGACCTCTCAAGTACTGGGATTACAGGCATGTGCCACCATGCTCAGCATCAATATTTCTTGAAATAATAATCTACTATGGACTCAGGTCTCAAGAGTCAGAGGAAAGATTGTGATCTTTAAAGTCCCGGTACTTTCACATGCAAAATGTCTAACCATAGTTTCTCAACTTCAGTTGCCTCTTGTATAAAATGGTTCCCTAATTTCTAACCTCTAATGTTATTGTGAGACTCTGACATCCAACAAATCAAGGGTTAGGTATAGTGTCTAGCCCATCTTAGATTCTCAAGATAAAGGGCTGGTGTGTGTGTGTGTGTGTGTGTGTGTGTGTGTGTGTGTGTAGAACTGAGGATTAAACCCAGGAGCATTTAACCTCTGAGCTATACCTCCAGCCCTTTCAACTTTTAATTTTGAAACAGGGTCTGGTTAGGTTGTTGAGAGCCTCAGCTAAATTGCTGAGGCTGGCCTTGAATCTTCCATCCGCCTGTCTCAACCATCCAAATAATGAGATTACAGGTGTGCTCCACCATGACCAGGGTTTCAGTTAGCATTTTCGCAGCCACTATCTAAAGGCCTGAGCACATAATGTATAGGAAGATTTATTTTCTTATGATTAGGGGTTCAGGCAATGTGAGGCTGGGTACTGTGGATCTCAGGGCACAACAGCAGGAGGCAGAGAGAAAGCGAGAGCACATGGACTATGTTCCTCACATCATGGGGACCAGAAACAAGAGAGAGCATGGGGAGGGGAACCATATGTAATCCCTAAGACCATACACCCAGGGATCCGCCCCCTCAACCACTCTCTATTGGCCCAGGTCACCACCAAAATAAATCCATTACAACAGATTTGTCCACTGCTGCGATTACAAACCATCCAGACACAATTATGTTCTAAACACCAGTTTATGAGTTCTTTAAGAGGTCATTTTATATCTAACCCAGCTAGGGGGCTGCTTTTACAACTCTGCCAGTTTTACTTCTATTCTTCGTAAAACATTTGAATACAATAACTATTATGTATGTGGTCTCCTTTTTATCTAAAGTAATAGAGCTCTAAAACATTTTCATATTATGAGTCTTTGGGATGGGACATTTCACTATCCATATCTCACATTTCTTTTTACCCCCATATTTCTCTCTATTGATTCATTATACTTAATAAACTAAGGAGTAGTCAGGATTCAGGTTTTTGTAGTTCATTTCATGCCTTGATAGTGGTTCTGTCCTATTAAGACATCAAAAGTTACTTTGTACTTTATTTTCCCGGGGTTTTATTTATGGTATACTGTTGATTATAAACACAAAGATTACTATAGGCTTATATTTAGTAATATAGTTCTCTGTGGAATTCAGAGTTTAGAATAATTTTTCCCCTTTAAAATATAAACTATAGAGTAGGAATTGTCTCCCCCAAAGAGTAGTCTTCTCATAAAATTAAGATTAGTTATGTAACCAGGTAAAATTCTTATTCTGTAATGATTGAATTATATGTCCATCCACCTCACTGTCACTCATTTGACACTTGGCAAATTTGTTCAGATAAAAATAAAAGACTGCTTTATAAGGTTCTTAGATTCAGAATACTAGAGTGAATTTTATCAGGGAAGGAGGGCAGTAACAAACATGATAAGCCATGTGCTAGCCTCTTCTTGGGAACTGAACATTTACTTATGGAAGAGACTTTATGTCTTTTGAAAGTGAGCATTGCTTTCTCTTGTACTGTGATCTTGGGCAGGAACATCTGCAGCAGTGTAGGCCCAAAGGCAAGCCTCAAGATATGTGTCCCTTCTTCTCCCAGTAATGTTTTCTCCACACAAAACCAGGATAAATCCAGAGAACCTTAAAGACTGTACTGACAGGGAAAAGAAGTAACTAGAGAATAATCTGAGGTGCGTGTGAAAGTAGAAAGATAGGGTTACTGTGGTGTATAGAGAAAAAAGAAAACAGAGTTGTGAGCAGATATTATGCTTGGAACCTTGGAGGTCTCTATGATTTAGCACCACATAGTTAACCCACCTGGCTGAGTCACAGCCCAATTGTTAGCTCTGTGTGCTCCCCTTAAACAGAAAGCCTGAGGAAAACAGCCTGTCTTACAATACCTTAGGAAAGATCCCACCTATTACTAAGAATGTTCATTTTTAGCTGGAAAAGACTGATTCAGTGGTATTTGGACACCATCTAAACCCTGGCCTTTCAGAGGAGAAAAAGTTGTGTGCTTCTTTACAGCTCACCATGGCTGTGGGCTCAGGGGGACATTCCTGCTCAATTCCTGAGAGACCTGACTGATTCACCTGTCCAATATTTTATCTTCAGTATCTTCATTTTCTCCTTTTTCTTTCTGCACAGTAGCACCCCAAAACTTACCCCAAATTTGCATGCACCCCCTCTAGGATCCTACCACCTGAGAGACTTCTTAGGTTTCCTTTCATTGCTGACATCTTCAAAATGTGACCTATAAACAATAACTTGATTTTCTCCCATCTCTACTCTCCTCAGCCTCCTACAATCAGGATAAGTATCTCATCATGCTCTAAAAGGGACTTTCCAAAAGCTTTAAAGCATTATCTTCTTCACAGTTCTAGAACATCTTACAGTTCTAATTTTCCCTCTCATTTTTTAGTAGCACAGATCAAATCTGTTGGCTCTTGAGAGTTCTTTTATGTCAGGAGAAGCAGCAGATAGTTCAGGTTTTAATCTCATGCCTACATCTGCAGAGTACATCTCCATGTTACAAATTAGCTTTGGAAACCAACCATGTAAAGGATGTAGAAAGTTCTCTTTTTTAAGAAATAGAAATATTAATCAAGAAACTTGCTTAAATAAGTGGTCTTTCAAATCTTTATATGTGCAAAGAAGCCATACTTCACAGTGCACTGCGGATCAGGCATAGAGGATATGGGTAGTTGCAGTTTTATATTAGTCCATTTAATTTTACTATAGCAAAATATCTTAGGCTGGGTAACCATTTAAGGAAAAGAGGTTGTTTTAGCTTACAGTTCTGAATGTTTAAAGATATGGCACTAGCATCAGCTCAGCTCTGGTGAGGATCTCATGGTAGATGTCATTACAGAGGAGGAAGCCATGTGATAAGGAGAGATCACATAGCAATACACAAAGCCAAAGCAGAGAAAGGACTGGTAATAATCCCTCACTAAGACCTCCTACCTCATAATGTAACCACATTGGAGACCTAGGATCCAACACACGAACTTTAGGGACACAACTTCAAACTATACCTAAGCCTCCATAACCACATGCCAAGAGGTGCATTTAGATAATACCTGTGAAATCAAAAATATGTTTTAAAGACAAATCAATATATACATGAAAAATTGTTCAACATCATTATCAATTAGGCAGATGCAAATTAAAACTATACAGAGATTCCATCTAAGTACAATTAGAATGGCAATAGTCAAGAAGTCAAACAACAATAAATGTGGGCCAGGATGTGGGGAAATAGGAACTATATTCTACGCTGTTGGTGGGATTGGAAATTAGTACAGCTGCTATGGAGATCAGTGTGGAGATTCCTCAGAAAATTGAGAATGGATCTACCATATGATCCAGCTATTCCACTCCTGGATATCTTTCTAAAGGGACTGAAATTAAAATACTGTAGTAACACATGCATATCCAAGTTTATAGCAGCATAATTCATAATAGCCAAATTATGGAATCAACCCAGGTGTCCATCAACAGATGAATAGATTGCAAAATTATGGGATATATACATAATGGAATTCTACTCAGCAATAAAGAACAACAAAATTGTATCATTTGCAGGGAAATGGATAAACCTAGAGAACATTATATTAATTGAGATTAGCCAGTCACAGAAAGTGAAGAATATGCAGAAGCTAGGGAGTAATTGGGATACAAGAGGAATTTTAAATAACGCAGGAGAAACTGCAGTGGAGCAAGGGAGGTGGGTTTTTGGGGGGGCTGGGGGGAGAGGGTGAATTAATGAGGTAAGCACTTCTACTGATAGTATGTATATATGTGAAAATACCAATGTTTATCTCAACATCTTGTATGGGAGCTGAGGGAAAACACAGTGCTGTGTGCATGTATGCCACTATCACTTTATATTATGATGTGAGACTATAATGCACCAATAAAAGTATATAAAATAATTTAAACAAGCAAATCAAGATGAGAGAGAGATTGAGAGAGAGAGAGAGAGAGAGAGAGAGAGAGAGAGAGAGAGAGAGAGAGACAGAGAGAGAGCGCTGATCCAGCCATCTTGTACAAAGTATTGCTATCATACCATTCTTTGCAAAGTTAGAACCAAATAATATATTTTAGCCATAGATTGTTTTCACTTGATTTCTTTTTTGGACAGATGATTTTGGATATGGTTAACTCCCTTACTGTTTTCTGTGGATTAATTCTACCTCCCAAGTTTTCTCACATATGAAGATAAAGGCTATTACACATGTTGGTTATGTTGCACAAGATGGTACTTGCCACCCACTCTTTGTTCTCTAATTAGAATTTTGAACTGTTTAATTCTAAACCTTGGAATTAGTCTTCAAAAGTGCCCATCTTCATTCCTTTATTTTTCAGACCAAAATTTTAAGTTATATTTCTCATTCAGAACACATTATAAGATCATTGAAAACTTTATATAATATGAACTCTAGTGCAAGAGCTATAGATTGTTAAAACCTTTTTTATGTTGTATGAAAGATATTGGCCAGTTCTTGTGAAATACTGCAAGGGAATCACTTCCTTCTGAGTACTGATGATGTACCTGTTATTTCTACCCTCTTCTACATTAGGTACAATTAATATCTGCTGAAGAATCCTTCACTTGTGTTCTAGAAATTCTTCATGTGATTCTCAGAAATACTTCTGATTTGGAACTTCTTTTCAATAATCTGGTTCCTTTAGGAAAAAAAAAGAAAAGAAAAGAATCCTGAAACTTTAAAATAAATGCTTCATTTGAACTCATTTCCTATTCTTTTCCATTCCCATTCCCCAACATCTGAATACACACACACACACACACACACACACACACACACACACACACACACACGCGCTGAATAACAAGCAAGTTACTCTCTCTTCTTTCTTGTCTTATCTTTTCTCTATGAGTTTTTTAAAATGTCATTCATGCTGTAAATTCATTCAGAATCTAGTTTGTTCTCAATGGCCCTTGAAGTGTGTGTCAGAAGCTGTAACCAGTATGTATTATTCCTACCTTCTATGCAGGTCACCTTTATTTCCATGGATTCCACTTATGACTAGTGACTCATTTTTTTATTTGTCTGTGTAACTTTAAATATGTTTCTATACATATCTAACTTTAATTCCCATATGAGAAGAAAACAATTGCTGACAATATTTTCTTTCTTTGATCATGTAGCTCTCTGTTCTTAGGTCAGAAAAATCTTAAGATTCAAAAGATAAATGAAAAGCCATTTGATAAGAGAGGAGATAAGCATCTTAGATATTTCTAGTAATAATATAAATTAGTACAACATTTCTTTCTTTTCTTTTCTTTTCTTTTTTTTTGTAGTACTGGGGATTGAACCCAGGGACATTTTACCTCTGACCTACACCCCCAACCCTGTTTTATTTTTTAATTTTTGAAACAGAGTATCACTAAGTTGCTGAGGCTGACCTCAAATCTGTGATTCGCCTGTCTCAGTCTCCCAAGTATTGGGATTACAGGCATGAACTACTACACCCAGTTTGCTACATTTCTTGAATAAAATCAGTCCATTTGTGTTTAAAGCCTTAAGATATAAATGTAAATTTACTCATCAATTCAAAAAAATAATAACCAGGGGAGTAAGCAAATATTTAACTATAAAGATGGCCATCCAGTATTGCTTATCACATCAAAATATTGGAAACTACTTCCATTGTCAACAACAGAGGATTAGTTAAATTTATTGTGCTTCTGTAAAATAGAATATCAAAGGTCATAAAATATTTTTTCATAAAGTTAATCATATACTGTAAGGCTACTTGGGGAAAGTAGGTTTTAAGCTTGATTTGTCTTTTTTTTTGGGGGGGGGTTGTTTCTGGGGATCAAACCCAGGACATTGCACATGCAAGGCAAACACTTTACCACTAAGCTACATCCCAGCCAAAATGTACATTTTAAAATTCTATGTGCAGTACAATTTCATTTTGTAAGTACACACAAATACATATGTGGTAAATGAGGCATATTTTTCAAAATTTTAATAATGTTGGCTACAGAATGATGGTTAATAAATACTTTTTATGTCCTTCATTTTTACTTTTGTCTTAGTCTATTGTGTCTTACTATAATACAAGGCCTGGGTAATCTGTAAAGAAAAGAGATTTATTTGGCTCATAAATCTGGTATCTGGAAGATACAAACAGTATGGCAGAGAAGTGGAAGGGGAATGGGTTGCATGCAAAAGGGGCTGGAGTGAGCTGGCATTATAATAACCTGCTCTTGAAAGAACTCACTTGCTTCTGCAAGACTTACATTAATTCCTTCCACACATGGTGTCCCCATGACTCAGTCATCGCCTTACCACCTCAACACCATTATTCCTTCCATGCGTGGTGCCCCCAAGAGCCAAACATCTCTTCATCTCTCTCTCTCTCTCTCTCTCTCTCTCTCTCTCTCTCTCTCTCTCTCTCTCTCTTTATTATTATTATTATTTTTTTTTTGCGGTACTGGAGATTGAACCCAGGGGCATTCTACCTCTGAGATACACCTCCCTGTCAAGCGCTTGCGTCTGACCAGCGGACAAAAGCACTCAACAACCAGGTTCCTTCTGTGCAAAGCTTTAATCAGGATTCTCTTGATTCACATAATCTTGATGCACTGTCTGGCCCCGAGTTCCCGGTAACCCAGGTTTTTATGCCTCTTTCTGACCAATCAGGTTGCGACTCGTTCCCTCATGCCAATAGGTCAGGATACATCACCTGATCTTACTCTGATGCTGTACTGCATGCTATTTCCTTAAAAGGAGTTGTTTACAGCACTGAGGCTCCTTCCGCTAGGCGCCATGATAGGGAGCGGCTGCGCCCCGCCTCCCCACACCTCCCAGCCCTATTTTTTATTCTTTATATTGAAACAGGGTCTCACTAAGTTGTGGAGGGTCTCACTAGGTAACTGAGGCTGGCCTCAACCTGTGATCCTCCTGTCTCAGCCTCCCAAGTACAGGGATTACAAGCATGCGCCACCACTCCTGGTTCCCCAATCATCTCTTAAAGACCTTACCACCTCATCACCATTTTATTGGGTTCCAGTTTCCAGCATATAAATGTTTGGGAGTGGGAGGAAAATACCAAATGCTAACCATTTCATATCTAAGTTTTCATAAATAAATAAGTATCACATAATTTTTAAAGTTCTCTTTTAAAGACAAATTTCATTCAAAATAAGACTTCCGTGATAACAAGGAAATGGAAGTTAATAAATAATCCAACAAGAGAAAGATCTTTTTTGGAAAAATGATACCAATGTCATGTGACAAAAAGGTATTAATTTGGCTGCTTTTCACAGGGATTTATTCAAGTCAAGATAGAAAGAGGTTGAGTCCATGTGAGTAAACTAAGCAGAAGCAATAGTAGATAGTACTTGGCTTAAAGATCAGCCTTAAATCTTGCTGGGCATGGTGATACACACCTATAATTCCAGTACTTGGGAGGCAGAGATAGGAAGATTGCAGGTTTGAGGACAGCCTCAGTAACCTAGTGAGATCCTGTTTCAAAACCAAAAATTTTAAAAAAGGGTTGAGAGTGTATGTTGGAGATAGAATGGCCCTGAGTTCAATTCCCAGTAGCGCACACACACACACACACACACAGGTCTTAAATCTTGTGTATGTCTATAGAAAATTCAGTGTCTATAGCCAACCTCTCTTAGGTAATCGGGAAAACTAAGGCAAAGTTGCCATCAGGCAGAGTTAAGATGCAAATAATATTTAATTTTCATCTTTCCCCTCACTTTGTATATAATTATTGTAAATATATCTTATAGTCTAATTTTAAAGCTCCGAGGGTTCCTTTCATGCTATATTATCTTAACTCAGTTAAACTAATGTTCAGTGAATATCAGCAGAATGCAGAAGTAACTCCTGGAACATCAGAATCTCAACAAGTAGAGCAGAGGGGGAGGGGCACCTCGCAGGTGAAAATTCAGCTCTGAAGACCAGAGTGGATAATGCAGTTTGAATGGACATCTGTGCTTGCTGAGGCCCATTTGGAACACTGCATGCAGAATAAATGAAATAGGACCAAGTCAATACTTACCAGGAACCATACTTGCCAAGGACATGATTAATCCTAGGTAAACCCTTTTGCTATTCTATCTTCCAAACTTTTCTGCCATTCACTCAGTTATTCATCAAATATGCTTCAATTATAACAATATAGCATGCATTTTGTGAAGTTTGGGGATATCGATAAATAAGCTGTGACTGGTTCTTGCACAAGCACACAGATAAACATGCAAACAGAAAATTAGAAACCAATATAAAAGAATAAAGGCAAGCAGATAGAGTAAGGTGGTGATCAAATACAAATTTGGTGAATTAGAGCTTCTAAATTACTGTTTGTAAATAAAACATGGATAAAAAGCTTGCATTAGCAAGTTTTAGTGGGAATTAAGTCAGATGAAACAGTCTTGGTAAAACAGCTAGCACAATATGTGGGCCACTGTGGCAATGGAATTGTTACTTAGCTATTGCCACATATGCAAATATGAAATGCTGCTATTGCTCAGTCTGTATAATGAAAATTTTCAAATGGCTCTGGTTCTGCTTGATGGGTGAGGCCTCAGTGGGGAGAAGCTTCCTCTTATTCTTTGGCCACCAGAAAGTTAAAAAGGTCCTGCATAAAGGTCCCATGTTGTCCCCTTCCAGGTCCCTGGGACAGACAACTCTTTTCAGTCAGCCTCTTCTTCACCTTTTTTCACAGACACATACTTAAAAAGCTTGGGGGAAGAGAAATTTTATTCTACAAGTTCTAATATAAATCTTTCTCATCACTTAAGCCAGACTCTCTCTGAATCTTTGCTTAAGCTTTTTGGAAGTTTCCATGTTCAAGAACATAGCCCTTGGGGTGTCAGGAATGAGCAGATGTGGCAAATATATATACACATAAAGTTTTATAATACAGCCCTGGCACAGAGGTGGGGCCTGAGAACAGTGGGAGAAGAGAAGAGTCTCTAGGTCTTCCTGGTAGAAACAGGAAAAATTTCTCAGGGAAAATGTTCTTTTACACTGGTGTCATATGAAAATAGGAAACTTGTGAGTGGGGCAGATATGAGAGAATGTCTCATGCAGAATAAATAAATCATGGAGAGATACTAAATGACACATTACATATGTATGTATGACCCATTTGTCTCCAGCTGGTGAGTACCAATAAGAATATTTTAATATGGAAACCACATTGCCCGACCCTGCACTTGCAAACTGAAGTGCATCATCCCTCCTTGGGTGCTGGCCATCCATTGCTCTTCATGTGGAGCCTCTAGAAAAACGTCAAACATGTTTACAGAGAAATCTATTCACATTATAGATTTCTAGCTTCCCCATGGGCATGCACTTCCCGCTCCCACACAATAAAGAGGTGCTACACACTGAACACACTGTAAATACCATGTGGTCCAACACCTGCCAGGTAGAGAGCTGGACTTTACTTCCCCACAGCTCTGCACTCCCTGAAACATACACCAACTTTGTTTAGGTATGGAAATAGAGATCGATCTGCACCCTGTATTGCAGAAATGGCACTCTGGCTACTGGGCAAGGATTGGAATAGGGATTTGATTTGGAGAGAACAACTAGGAACCTGTTTCCATAATCCAGATGTAAAATTATAGTGGCCAGAATTGGGTAGCTGTGAAGGAGAGCAGTGATTTGAGATGTTCAGGAGAAGAATCAATAGTACTTTGTGACTGAGTAGAGACCTGAAGCTACAGCAGGGTGAAGTCATGGATAACTTACCAGATTCTAGACTGAAAACTCGATGTAGAAGGACACTGCACTGTAAGGTAGGGAGAACAGAGGCTATGTACATGTGTGGAGTATTTGTTTGGGACTTAAGGTTCAAACTCAAAGAGTTAGAGTTGCCTGTAGGATATTCAAGTACAGGTTTTCTGCCAAACATGACAAGCTTGTCCTATTTTTTGTGTATTTTTACAGGACTAGAATGAGTCCCTACCTCTTGGAGCTGAATGCAGCTCTTCTGCACTCTTACAGCTCCTTTCATGCTGTAGCATCTTAATTCAGTTCAACTAAAGTTCAGTGGATAGCTGCAGAAGTAACTCCTGAAACATCAGAATATCAGGAAGTAGAGCAGAGAGGGAGGGTCAGGTATATGTTCTCTCTTAACTGTAAGACAGAGTTGCAAGCAGAGAATTAGAATTAAAAAAAATATTATTTCAATTAGGTTGTTGGTAAGTCAGGAAATGCAAAGGCTCCAAATGATCAAAGACTCAATAGTAGACGCTGTTGAGATGTATATACTATAGAGATTCTTTTGACAGCTGAGAGAGGAAAGAGCTATTTTTTTAAAAAAAACAGATCTAAGTTGTAAATATGCAAGTATGGGTAGGGTGGTGAGAAAGAAGAGGTTAAGAAGAATGAGGTGAGGATTATCTTTTCAAAGAAAGGAGAAGACAAATTATGAAAATAATGTATGTTAATGATATTAGTAGTGAATCATTACCAATGGTTGCTCATGACAGACATTGTTCTGTGCATTTTACATAGCTTACCATAGTAATTAACACAATAACCCTATGGAATAGGAACTATTATTATTCTGCTTTTACAGATGATAAAACTGAAGTACAGAGAATTTAAATCACTTCCTCAAAGTTATATAGTCTAATCTAAATCAGGACATTAAGCAGTTAAGGGATCAGACCCCAATGTTAGTTTTTAAAGGGGTAAATATAAGAAAAGGAAAATTCATTCTTAATTTGAAGAAGAGGGTTAAAGCTGGGAGTTTAAGAATTTGAGTCTCTTAATGTGTGCACTCTCTGTGTAATCTGCTCCCCAAATAAGTAAATAATTTTCTATGGCCTGAAATTTAGCATACATTTCTTAAAAAGTAATAAGCAGGGTGTAGTGGTACACACCAGTAATCTCAGTACTTGAGAGGCTGAGACAGGATGATCACAAGTTTGAGGCTCCATTGGGTAACTTTGTAAGACACTGTTTTAAAATTTTAAAAAAAATTTAAAGGGCTGGGGGAGTCACTCAGTTGGTAAGCTCTTCTAGGTTTGATCCCCAGTAACACACACACACACACACACACACACACACACACACACACACACAAATAATAATAATAATAATAATAATAATAATAATAATAATAATGCCTATTTATTACATGCATATTATATTCCAGTTCTATGAAACTTCCATACTTTATTTCTAATTTCACCAGGAGACCTATTAAGTATTATTAGTCCAATATTATATCTAGTAATATTGAGTTTGGAAGCAGTTAAGTCATTTACACACAGCAAGTGGAAGGGTAGAACTGGATGTCAAATATATGCCTGATCAATCTCAAAATTGAAACTACTTCTACTACCCTGTTTAAAACATATGTCCATGTAAAGCTCTTGCAGTTCCTCTAACAAGGCTATGAATTGCATATTTGAACCCCATCTGCATTCCTTTTGGGTGAGGAAGCTGTCTTTCTTCATGTATTGTCAGAAACTGTTCAATGAGCTGGATAAAGGTGGCTGCAGCAGTGACTACAAGAGTAATCCACATTCCTTCTGCAAAGAATAAGTCCAGTACATATGTGTGTTGAAGATGATAGCTAATATATGGAAAATGTAGTTAACTTGTAAGTTTTAATATTCTGAATGTGTAAAAAGGGCAATTTCTTATTATAAGGACATTCTGTACATTCTGTCAATACAGGGGAGACAAAAGGGACTCAAACTTTTTAAGTTGAATGTCATCTACATTTTTAGCTTGGATGGATGGTAGGAAATTGCTGCATGAATCATGTGGAATAGATGGAAAGGTAAAGTATAAAAAATGGAACAAGTCCCAAATAGGAAATAAAAAGATTGTCTTTTCCCTGAGTTCCACAAAACAACTGTATGATATGTGGAGGGGTCTTCTAACTTCTTAGCACCCCTATTTAATTGAACACAAATTATAGATAATAATACCTCCTTTATAGGGCAAGGAAACAAATAATATATATGCAGGGCTGATGTGTAAAATATAAACTATTCACTGTATAATTATTTTTCTTAACTCACTTTTTATATTTTTATGCCTTTAAAATGTTTTAATGTGAATTATTTCATTTGACCACACAACATGATAAGATGTTTAAGGATGTGTTCTCAGGCTATTAATTTCCCAATTTTAACATTTGAAAAAAGAGCTATAATTTTAAACCATGTTATTAGAAGAACAGTGACACTTCTTTAAGACCATTCATGCCAAGTTTATATATTTCATTTTTTTATACTTTTATTGATGCAGCATTATAGTCTCACATCATAATTTAGCTCATGATAATGACATACATGCACACAGCACTTGGCCAAATTTATATTTAAACACATTTTTACTGTTAAAAGGAAAGAATAATTTTAATGGTCTGATTGTCAGAAGTTCTTCTATTCATTCATTTGTAAAAGATAGGCGTTGGTATGCTTGTAACTCTACTTTTATTTATTTATTTTTTTTACCCATAATTATCTTACTATGAAAGATTGTGGAAAATTATTTTTCAGGAAACAATAAAGTAACCTTATCTCACTGCTTACTATAAATTCTATTAATTAGACACTAAAATGAGACTCACCTAAGATGACTAGAGAGTTAGAAAATATAGCCTAAGTAGAAAGGTTAACACAATTATACTGGATAACTATAATATTGTCTTAGGAAGAAAAAAAAAAGAATGAGTTGATTTAACAACTAACTGTATCAGTGGCTGCCAGTAATATTCCATCTTGATTTTTTATTTTTTATTTATTTTTATTTTTTTTTAGCATGGATTTTTATACATTTCTTGGGTACAACAGGGTTAATCACACGTCTTTGTTGGGTACAAGCTAGTATAGGTAAAGACATCCATGCACACATTTCTCATTAACCCTTCCCCAATTCCCAGCCCCCTCCCTCCTTCTCAAGGTCAGTTTAGTGATTGACTTTGATGTGACCTTGTAAGTACATCATGCTCATTAGGGTGTCCCCCCCTCCCCCCATCACCTTCCGTTAAATCAAATTCTTTGTTCACCTAAGAATTCTCCTTCATCTGGAGTCCCTCTTATGTCCCATTTTCTCCCTAGCTTCCACATATTAGGGAGAGCATGCGATTTTTAACTTTTTGTGGCTGTGACTAATCTCACTTAACATAATGTTTTCCAGTTCCTTCCATTTCCTTGCAAATAACATGATTTTGTTCTTCTTTATGGCTGAGTAAAATTCCATTGTGTACATATCCCATAGTTTTGTAATCCATTCATCTGTTGTTGGACATCTTGGCTGGTTCCATAGTTTGGCAATTGTAAACTGTACAGCTATAAACATAGATACACATGCATTGGTCTGATAGTTTGGTTTCCTTTCTTTTGGGTAGATACCCAGTAGAGGTATTGCTGGATCATATGGTAGGTTCATTCCCATTTGTCTGAGGATCCTCCATACTGTTTTCCAAAGTGGTTGCACTAATTTGCAATCCCACCAACAATGTATTAGGGTTCCCACTTCTCCACACCCTCGCCAACATTTGTTGTTGTTTGTGTTCTTGATAGTTGCCATTCTGATTGGAGTTAGGTGAAATCTCGAGGTAGTTTTGATTTGCATCTCTCTGATTGCTAATGATGTGGAACATTTTCTCATATATTTATTGGCCATTTGTATTTCTTCTTTTGTGAAGTGTCTATTTAGATCCTTTTCCCATTTTTTTGATTGTGTTATTTGTTTTCTTAGCTGTGAGTTTCTTGAGTTCTCTGTATATCCTAGATATGAGTCCTCTGTCAGATGAGTAGCTGGCAAAGATTTTCTCCCACTCTGTGGGTTTTCTGTTGAGGTTCTTGATAGTTTCCTTTGCTGCACAGAAGCTCTTTAGTTTAATGCAATCCCACGTTTTGATCTTCCTTTGAGTTGCTTGTGCTTTTGAGGTCTTGTTGAGAACGTTTTGACCTGTGCCTATGTGTTGAAGTGTTGGCCCTATGCCCTCTTCAAGTAGCTGCAAGGTCTCTGGCCTGACTTCCAGGTCTCTGATCCACCTGGAACTGACTCTTGTGCAGGGTGAGAAAGTGGGGTTTATTTCCATTTTCCTGCATATGGTTAACCAGTTTTGCCAACACCATTCGTTAAAGAGGCTATCTTTTTTCCAGTGTATATTTTTGGCTCCTTTGTCAAAAATCAGTTGACTGTAAGCACATGGGTCTGTTTCTGGATCTTCTATTCTGCTCCGTTGGTCTGTGTGTCTGTTTCTGTGCCAATATGATGCTGTTTTTATTACTGTGGCTTTGTAGTAAAGTTTGAAGTCAGGTATTGCGATACCTCCTGCACGGTTCTTGTTACTAAGAACTACTTTGGCTATCCTAGGTTTTTTGTTGTTCCAAATGAATTGAAGGACTGATTTTTCTATGTCTGTGAGGAGTGACCTTGGTAATTTCATGGGTATTGCATTGAATTTGTAGATTACTTCTGGGAGGATGGCCATTTTGATGATATTTATTCTGCCTATCCAAGAGCATGGTAGATTTTTCCATTTTCTAAGGTCTTCATCGATTTCTTTCTTCAGCTTTTTCTGCTTGTGCTTTTGCTTGTGCTTATAGAGGTCTTTTACCTCTTTGGTTAGGTTTATCTCTAAGTATTTTATTTTTCGGGATGCTATTGTGAGTGGAATTGTTTTCTGGATTTCTTTTTTAGTGGTTTTATGGTTGGCGTAGAGAAAAGCTTCCGATTTTTTAAGATTGATTTTGTATCCAGACACTTTGCTGAATTTGTTGATCAGTTCTATAAGTTTTTTGCCTGACTTTGTTGGGTCTTCTAGGTATAATATCATGTCATCTGCAAAGAGGGATAGTTTTAGTTCTTCTTTCCCTATTTTTACCCCTTTGATTTCCTTCTCTTGCCTTATTGCTCTGGCTATAGTCTCAAGTACTATGTTGAATAGAAGAGGTGATAATGGACATCCTTGTCTTGTTCCTGTTTTTAGTGGGAACTCTTGCAGTTTTTCTCCATTTAATATGATATTGGCTGTAGGTCTATTGTATATTGCCTCTATGATTTTGAGGTATGTTCCTTCTATTCTGATTCTCTGCAGTACTTTTAGCATGAATGGGTGTTGGATCTTGTCAAATGCTTTTTCCGCATCAATTGAGATGATCATGTGATTTTTGTCTTTGAGTTCGTTTATGTGGTGAATTACATGGATTGTTTTCGTATGTTAAACCAGCCTTGCATTCCTGGATGAACCCGACTTGGTCATGGTGGATAATTTTCTTGATGTGGTTTTGAATGCGCATTGCTAGTATTTTGTTTAGCAGTTTTGCATCTAGGTTCATCAGTGATATAGGCCTATAGTTTTCTTTTCTTGAGCTGTCTTTATTTGGCTTTGGTATTAATGTAATATTGGCTTCATAAAAAGTGTTTGGGAGGGTCCTGTATCTTTCAATTTCACGGAATAGTTTGAGGAGTATTGGGATTAGTTCTTCCATAAATGTTTTATAAAATTCACTTGGGAAACCATCTGGCCCTGGCTTTTGTTTGATGGTAAACTTTTTATTGCTGTTTCTATTTCTTTGATTTCTATTGGTTGATTTAAGTTTTCTATATCTTCTTGACTCAATTTAGGAGGGTTGTATGTATCTAAAAAATTGTCAATTTCTTCCAGATTTTCCATTTTGTTGCAGTATAGTTTTTCAAAATAGTTTCTGATAATCCTCTGTATTTCTGCACTGTTGGTGGTAATATCCCCTTTTTCATCTCTTATTTTGGTAATTTGGGTTGATTCTCTCTTTCTTTTGGTTAGGTTGGCCAATGGTTTATCTATCTTGTTTATTTTTTCTAGAAACCAGCTTTTGGTTTTGTTGATCTTCTGTATTGTTTTTTTATTCTCTATTTCATTAATTTCTGCTCTGATTTTCATAATTTCCTGTCTTCTACTGGCTTTGG
>PVLC010007523.1:0-62875 GCA_004027655.1 Graphiurus murinus | reverse complement strand
ACGCTTGTAATCCCAGCATTCAGGAGGCTGAGACCAGAGGATCCGGGTTCGCGGCCAGCCTCAGCTACCTCAGCTACAACTTAGTAAGACTCGGTTTCAAAATAAAGAAAAAAAAATAGGGCTGGGGGTATAGCTCAGAGGTAGAATGCCCCTGAGTTCAATCCCCAGTACCACAAAAAAAAAAAAAAAAAAAAAAAAAGAAATCAGGCTATATGTCATTCCGCAAACTCCATTTTTTTCATTGAACAACATATTCTCTTTTCATGTTGATACACAGTGGTCTTTGTATCTTTGCCTGGTAAAGTAGCTTTCTCAAAAGCACTCTGGAAGTCACAAGCCTTGTCCAGAAGATGTATTTAAAGTTTTATTTCTCCACTTCTCTGCAAATGCTTAAAATTTGTCGTCCTTTTTTTTTTTTTTTTTTTTTTGATGCAATATTTTCTTACATTTCACTTCTTTAGTTAGAAATGTTTTAGCCCTCTCCTTTCTCTGAGCCCTGTCAACAAAATAGATGGTAATAAGGAAAAGTGGAAGTGTAGTTGCCTTAGCTTCATGAAAACAAAACTTCAGTACTGGCCGCAACATATTTTAGTACTATGAGAAAAATTACACCAAAATTGCATATAATTTAGCTGTGTCTAAAAAAATAAAAGAAGTCCTTCATGTTTAGAGGGCAGCCTTCTGCCAATTTGGAAAAATAAAAACAAAGCCAAATGAGAAAGCTGGACACAGCATATTTTCTTGTTCTCTTCAGCTGTATTAACTCTGAGTTAAGCAGATCTCCCTGAAGCTTGGTTTAACAAAAAGATCCACTAAGTAAAGCTTAGTGTTTTGGTAAAGGCTGTCACCAAAACCACATCACAGGCCTTGGCAGGCTGTGTCCATCTCCCTGGCCCCAGAAATTCACTACGTGGAAAGCCAAAGGTGTGTCAGTCGATGAAGATGTTGTTTTTTGTTTGTTTCGTTTTGTTGTTGTTGTTGTTTTTCTAAGCCAAATAGCTTCTGATCACTCCCTCTGTAAACTTGAGAGTCATTGTCTAATTACCTTGAGTGCCTGAGCCAGTATGTTACCCAGTATATCCATTCCAGGAGCCAGGAGGCAATGTTAGCTGTGTCCCCCAACTCATAAAGAGTCTTGTGCATGGTAGGCCCTCAATAAAGAGTTGTTCAATTTAATTACATGGGTGCAAAGCTTGGGGATCTATGTCTATGTGAAAGAAGAAGAAGCTAAGGCAAGAGGAATAAAAGAGAGAGGAGGAGGAGGAGGAAGAGGAGGAGGAAGAGGAGGAGGAGAAAGAGGAGAAACAGAAGGAGGAGAGAAAGGCCAATAGCACAAACAACACAAAGAGACTCTTGTATTCTCAAAGCCCAGGGCGCTGATAGAGCGAAATTAACTACGGTTTCACCCAGGAGCCAGAAATGCCTTTTTAATAAGCAAACAGGGAAGCTGATCCTACATGTGACCCACCTAGGAGCGCTTTCCATCTTTCTAGAGCTTTCGGCCAAGTAAGGGGAAAGCAGATGCCAGCAACTGAGAGCTGGAACCCACAGCACCAGCCCACGATGACGGGCCACCTATACCTGTGTGCACAGGGAGGAAATCAGAAGACAAATCCCAACAAAGTCGAGCGACTACTTGGTGCTGCGGAAAAAAACAAACTAATAAAAGTCCAGGTGAGGGGTGGGGAAGAAAGTTAGGGAAATGGGGAGAAAGCCTCATCTCTCTTTTTTCTGAGACATATATTTTCAAGTCATTTTTATGTTTCTGGTTTTTCTTTCTTTTGTGGCACTGGAGATTGAACCCAGGGCCACGTGCGTGCTAAGCAAATGCTTGACCCCTGAGCGACATCCCTTTGCTCTCAGAAGTCATTTCTAAGAGGAGAAAACCAGGCTGGGCGCGGTAGTGCCCGCCAGTAATCCCAGTGAGAGGTTGAAACAAGGAGGATTGCAGGTTCGAGGACAGCCTCCACAGGTTAGCAAGCTTCTCAGCAACCTAGTGAGACCCTGTTTCAAAATAAAAAATAAAATAGGCCTGTGGGTGTCGCTCAGAGGTAGAATGGCCCTGGGTTCAATCCTCAGTATCAAAAAAGAAAAAAAGGGAAAAGCAACTGTATGCATGAATGCGCGTCTGTATACATGCCTTTTGTGGGGTAATGATGGGAAGATGACATCTTGCTAGGCTTAGGACAGTTCAGGATGGGGCCTTCCCATCATCATAGGGTGAAGCTCTACCAGGAGCAGGACCAGGTGGGGGACACTGCCAGCAGCCCAGGCTGACCCCTGTGGGGTGGGGCAAGACCTGCAGGTTCTGTGTCGGGCCACAGGACCTCTTAAGGGGTTACACAGCATCAGGAGCAGATATCAATGCTAACCATTACAAGCAAGTTCTGAAAGACTGATGAGACCTTCGAAATTTCCTCTACCTGGACTCCTTCCTCCCACCCAGCAGGTTCAAGTGGACTGGCAGGCTCCGCGGTGAACCTGGCTGGCAGACAGGTGAGTTAAGCCACAAGCAGAATCGAAAGAGATGTTTTTGTCACCTGCGGGGAAGAAACTATTGCAGAGTTCACTCCCCCAGCTCTAGTGAGGGGGATCTGGACCCCTTCAGAAGGTGCTATGAGACGGGGGAATGTGTCCAGGGCTTGGGGGAGAAAAGGAACTAATGCTGATGACTTCTGCCTAAGACTTGGTGGTTTGTGGGCACAGAGGAGGAGAGCTAAGGTGGAAAGAAGTAGGAACGCCGCAGTCATTTAATTAGACAGGGACGGTGCACCCGTATTGCAAACTCCAGACAACAGGACCACTGGTATCCAGCATGGGCTCAGAGGGGGCTGGGCCCTGCCAGGGCTCCAGGGCTGCCTGAGGCTTCCAGTGTCCTGAGACTGATGCTTCCAGCTGGAGGATCATGGGCTGATCCGTCTGCAAAAGAGGAGAGAACTGGAAGTACTTTACAAAACCCGTGTTTACACATTTAGAGTTGATGACCTTACAAATGTCTCAATTCTACCAGGCCCAAGATGTCCCTTTCCTTGAAGACATTCTTTCAAGTTTTTAAGAGCCAATCCCCAAGGGGGACAGGGAGGATGTGTTTTGAGATGCGCTTTTGTACTGGGGTTTCTAAAACAGACCCGGGTTCCTGTTAGTGTCGGTCTGAGTATTACCTAACAATTGATCCCTCTGTCGTCAGCCCAGTAACGACTTCACTGGAGCATGTGTGGGAGGGCAGGAGCGGAGGAGCAACAACGGACTGGAGGCCAAAGACAATACAAAAAGGATTCTGAAGTGCGGGGAGGAAGTCTATCATCTTCACTCAAGTTCCTCGTACACTTCAGGGGGAAAAAAAACTCCACCACCAACAACCCTAATACGCATTAAATGAGAGAAACCCAGAAGGTAGCCATGTAAGAGAGCCGTTCCAGAGTGGACTGCATAAATAGAGGTATTCCATTGTAAGATAGGGGACTGTTTGTTCCCGTCCACAGACCCGGGTGAAATGGCAGCTGTACACTATTTAGTTTGAGGCACGTCATTCATAAAAAGGGAATTCTGAGCAGATTGAAAGAACCCAAGGAGCGCAAGGGACCAGCTTTGAATGGAAGATTAAAACAATGATGTATGCAGAGCTGGCAAAAAAAAAAAAAAAAAAGAAAAAAGAAAAGAAAGATCCTACAAGAGTGGGTCTTGGTGTGCCGATGGAAGGAAGGAGAATTCCATGCAATGACTCAACACAGGAATAATGGGAAGAGCAGGACCCAACACAGGAACACCCTGGTGGGGACCAGGGTCCCTGACAGCCAGGTGGCACCATGAGCTCAGGCTTTGGGGACAGAAGAGTGTCTATGGGATGCCTATCCCCACTGTCACTCCTGAGGGCCCTCACACACAGAGGGATGGAATCAGAGACAACGGAAGCCACACAGAGGGAGAGCTTAAACTTTAACCAGAGAAACCATCTGAAAACATACGGGAAGGGACAGTCTTGCAG
Source organism: Graphiurus murinus (assembly GCA_004027655.1). Lineage (NCBI taxonomy): Eukaryota > Metazoa > Chordata > Mammalia > Rodentia > Gliridae > Graphiurus > Graphiurus murinus. The sequence continues at coordinate 58,890 of PVLC010007523.1, read as the reverse complement.
TGAACAGCGAGTGACAGAAATTGTCCTGATCCCCAACAGTGCTTTCTAAAGAGACCATTCACACTAACTGTAAGGGAAACTTGCCTTTCACCTCAGCTGCACTAGCAGGGAGAAAAATTTCTAAATGCTGTATCTCCTGTCCTGTGGGAATCGTGATTTCACTTCCAGGGAGCCTGGGACGGAGCCCACAGGAGCCATCGGGCAGAGGCCTTTGGAGGGGCGTAGGAGGGATGCCTGTGGGAGGCAACGAGGCCGAGGGGCAAACCGTCAGCACGGAGCACTGGGAGATTAGGGAGGGACTGCTGGCTCTGGTGGAGCACGGTGAGCCATGAATTAATCATGGGTACCTAGAAAACCAGGGAAAGCAAAAAGTTGTACAAGAAGGTAAATGAAATTATAAAACTCTACATGGCTCAGCTGTGATTAATATTTATAGAGTTATAATAATGAAAACACTGAATATTAATATAACCCCAAATTATTATTTCATTGTAATGGGAGATGGAGGGAGGGGAAGATGGAGTGTGGAGGGGGTAGGGGTGTGGGAGGGGGGCACAGGCGGGCATGCGGGCACAGCATCTGTTGGGGTGTGTGTATGGGGTGTGTGTCTGTTTGAGGGGAGTGTAAGTGTATGTGTGTGGGGTGCAATATCTATGTATCTGTGGTGTGTGCATGTAAGGGATATGGAGTGTGTGGGGTATAGTATGTATGGGGTATGCATAAATGCCTAGTTTATGGGAGGGGGTTGTAAATATGCTTAAAATAGGGAGGTCAGTGGGTATGGTGCCCTGTGTGTGGGTGATTGGAGGAGGGGTTACAGGTGCTGTGGGCCCAGTGTCTGTATGTCAGTGTGGGGGAGGTGAATTATGGGGTATCGGCGTGTGTGGTATCTGTGTGAGTGGCTAGGAGCGGGAAGGCTTATAGAATAGCACACTAGTGGGAGTCTCATCTTCTGGACTAGGAAGCCAAGAAATAATGTCTACCATTTAAAAATAATCTAGATACAGTAGTAGAAGCATGTTGACAGATATGGAAATAAATCACAAAAGAATTGTCTAATAGTTGAAAGCCATTCCCCTGGGTATGGGGGAGTATCACGGTCTTTTTCATAAGGTTTACATAACTTTGCACCTTTAAAACGTGTAACATGCCGGGCATGATGGTACACACCTATAATGCCAGTGTTTGGGAGGCTCAGACAGGAGGATCAGCAGGCTCAAAGCCAGCCTCAACGACTTAGTGAGGCCCTTAGCAATTTAGAAAGACCCTGTTTCAAAATGAAAAAAATAAATAGATAAATAAACAAATAAGGCTGAGGGTGTAGTTTATAGGTAGAATGTCCCTGGGTTCAATCCCTAGTATCAAAACAAACAAACAAACAAAAGCTATATGTATAAGGCACATAGCCAGTAATCCCAGAGACTTGGGAGGGAGGCTGGAGGATCACAAATCTAAGGTCAACAACCTCCTAAACTTAAAAAGGGCTGGGCTGTAGCTCCATGGTAAAGTGCCCCTGGGTTCAATGCAGAATACAGCAAAATACACACAAAACAAAACAAAACACCCTGCAGCTTGTGACTTAAGAGTATTGAGATTAAAGCCCCCAGGGCTCAAAGGCTGAGAAGGTGGTGTAGGAGTTCCAGGGAAGATTAACTGTCTGAGGCTCGGGCGTGGCCGGTTGTCTGGACCAGAAGGATGAAGACTGGTACAGGGGAGGAAAGTCAGGAGCTCAGGGGGGGTGGAAGTAGCAAGGCACCCCAGAAGCTCTCTGAAGACACCTGGCCGCACCAGGAGATCCGAGCTGCAGGCTGAGACCTGAGGTCCAGGACCTGGCACCCAGTGACACTGGTATACAGAATGGGCTGGGGACCAAGAGCCAAGGATGGGCCTGGACAGCTTTCAGAGAAGCAAGAGGACAAAAGAGAAACACATCCTAGGAGCCAAGGGGAGGGAGCATCCCAAAGGGGCCAGGCAACCCTTTCAAACACTTCAGAGGAGCAGCGGGCAGCCACTGGTGCCTCTGAAAGGATGGTTCAGCCACAGGAGGGAGCATGCATCAGAAGGCTGAGGCATGGACCAGAGACGTGCCGTACAGACTCTCCTCCAGGAACCCTGAAGATTTGGTTGTAGAGAGAGTGGGGACTGAGGGTTCAGCTTTTGCTCTATTGTTTTCAAAGAGGCAATTTAATTTAGGAGAAGGGACTGGAAAGGTGTCAAAGATATTGGAGAGGAGATGGTTCTACCAAAGGAGGCCTCAGTGGGAGTAAGAGTCACAGAGAGGAAAGAGAGAGAAATGGTGTCTACAGGTGAGATGGCAGGAGGGAGGGAGACGTGGAAGGTTTTGGCTCCAAGAAGCAGGGGACAGCTCAGATCCACAGAACAATGGAGACCACTCGCAAAGCAAACACAAATAAGACTTTCATCACCGGTGCTGATTTTGATCCTCTCTGAAGTTCATTTTTACCAGCCTCCGAGGCCACAAACATCGGTGCTTATTACTGAGCCAAGCACCATGCAACCAAACATTTACAGGGATGGTGTGAACCAAGAATGGAATCTGGATTGCGTGCTGGAAGACCATGGGGACAGGGCACAGAACCAATCCGTGCACCTTCCTTCCGGGACACAATGGTCCCCCGAGAGGCCAGGAATAGGCACATCTTCTTCCAGCAGAAGCCCCGAGGAGGTCTCTGGGAGCTGATGCAACTCACCGGGGTCGGTGGAGGGACACCTGCGGATGGTGAAGATCTGCCCCAAGTCCTCGTCCTCCTCGGGAAGGCCCTTCTGCAGCCGCTGCAGCTTGCGCAGGCTCTCGCTGCGCTGGTGCTTCATGGAGCGCACGTGCTGGATGAGGTTGAGCTTGGCCTTGGTGGAGTAGTTGCACAGAACGCAGTGGTAGTAGCAGCTCTCACCCTCCACGCCACTCTCGTGCTGCTGCAGGTGCTGCGGGGGGGACAAAGGAGAGGGACACACCCTGGGTCAGTCACTTGGAGCTACCACTGCCATGAGCCCACCCCATCCTGGTGGAACAACCCACCAGGTCCTTGGTGGACAGCCGAAGGGACATCTGTTTATGGTAAGGCTCCTGAAAGGGATGTTTTTGTTTTCCCTTAGCTCGTAGTTCCTTGAAGACTTGCCGCAAGGTGACTTGCATTCACGTGGCCCCCGATTGCCAGGTCCTAGGTGGCTGTCCAGAGTGCTGCTAACACAGCTCCGTGAAGGGGCCCTCCCTGCATCACATAACTGTTAAAGGATCCCACTTTCGCTCTCCAAAGTAAGTCAGCACATTATGGCCCACCAGCCAAATCCGACCCGCTGCCTGTCATTATACATAAAGTTTTATTGGAACACACAGCCACTCTGTTGATTTACATACCACTCTGTGGCTGCTTTGGAAGCATCAGAGTTAACAGCTGTGGCAGAGAAGGTGTGTCCTACGGAGCCTAAAAATATCAGGACCTGACCCTTTACAGACAAGCCAGCCAACCCCTGCACTGGTGACGGCCTGTGCCCGCCATACGGCGCCCTAGGTCAGGAAGAGGAGCGGAAGCTGCTGCCCACCCTTTCCACAAGAAAGACAACTCGGTTTTTTTATTTAAAACCAGAGTCTATTGAGAAAACTCAAACTTAGGTTTTCCTTTGAATTAAAAAAATAAACATTTCTCCAGATTTGTTCCCTGTTGATCTCTCAAGGTTGTCTGGCTCGCCACCAGTCAGTATCATTGGTCATCTGGTGTGTTGGATGGCCACAATTATGTTCCCCATAATGTGTTTGGCAGCCACGGCCCTGAGTCCACAGGGTGCAAACCCAAGGGCCAGCAGGAATCAGGGCAGGTAGAAGTTTGGGGTGCAAGTAGAATAGGTGCCATGGAAACAGTTAACAGACCCCAGACCTCTGTACCTGGAATACTTACAGATCATCAGAGAACACAATCCCCCCTGCCTTTGAGCCTCTGAGAAGCTGGTGAAGACTGTGATCCCTTTTCTTCTCACCGCCAGAGAACTGACATGCTCCACCTCCTTCATTCCAAATGACCCCTTTAGGGGGACGAGGGAGTTTTCCTACTGGCAATGTGTGAAGCAGGGGAAAGAATCCCAAGATGCTTCAGTGACTGACCCAAGGCAACCTAGCTAGTGAGAGAGAAAGAACTAGAACCTGGGCTGACCCAGCATCTTTCTAGAGGACAGAACTCAGATAATGTGTTGAATGTGCTCCTGGGATCCTCTGACTTTCCCTCATCTCCTTGCCACCCCAGCCCCACCCCAGTCACTCATGCCTGGAACAAGGAGCTGCTCCAAGCGTATGGCACACACCCTGGAGTTGTGGCTCATCTTCTTTCTGACCCTCATGAGTCTGTTGGACATCCACGTGGTTCTGATTCTGCTGGGATATCATTCTTGTCCAGCTTAGCAAGACACTGAGCATCTTAGAGCATCCTGCACCCCCTGTGAGACTAAAAACACCAGAGTGGTCCCACGAGTGCTTCCTACCTAATCATGCTGCCCTGATGGTCACAACTCATGTGTGCTCATATCCTACGTCCACACGAAAACCCCAGAGGCGCGTTTACACCTTGCTGGAAGAAGAAATATGAATGCACCCACTAGGCGCCACCGCAAACTCACTAGAGGGGCTTGAGGCCCCACAAACCTGCAAACTGGCTGAAGTATTCCACGAGAAATATTGTCAGCCTGTAGTTATGGACGGAAAGGACCTCATGGGCACCACGGGAGAGGGATCCCTCAGACCCCCAAAACAAGTGATTTGACACTCAGATGCAGAGCTTGGAGCCAAACAAAACCCCTACAAGAAACGGCTGCCCTAGAATAATTTCAGAACCTGAGTGTGCAATGCTAAATGCTAGAAAAATTACAACTGGTCATGAAAAGCTAACTTTCCTTAAATAAATTTGAGCTAAGTTTTTTTGGGGGGGGGATGTTTTATCTTCATATTCCTCCAAGAGACAAGCCTCCTTGCAGAGGACTCTGGGAGGAGGGGATGCACACCAAGGCCATGTTTCCTGGAGGCTGTACCCCTGGGGAGAAGGCAGGTCTGGTGAGGTAGATGTGAAGGAAAGGATGAGCTTGTCCATGCTCATTCTCCCCAGCTTCTAGATAAGGCTCCTTGAAGGCAAAAGCCTGAGCGGGGCAGACCTGGGAGCAAAGGTTTAACCTGGGACTGGAGGCGGCAAGCGCGGTTAAGAGCCAGGGATTGCTGTCTAGGGTCACTGAGACCAAAAGAATTATACTCATTTAAAGCTTCAGCAAAAACAGAGAGAATAAAAGCTGGCAGGGAAAATAAGCATAGAGTCCAAAGCAAGACATTTCATGAAGGGATTTGGGTGGAACTATGGAGTCAGGGCAAGAATCTCCAAAGCTGGAACTCCCCAGCCCCCATGACTTCCCCATGAAAGAGTGTTTCCTTGCAATAAGGCATAGAATTTCAAACTTAAAGCATTAATACGGGTGTGAGGGTTCTATTCCAGATGGCTAGGGTTCCCAATCTCCGAGCCAGAAGAGAGGGATATGATGGCCAGAAAAGAGTTGGATGGGAATTGAGGTGTCAAATGTTTTTTGTCCTCAAATCCAAGGGCTCTCGGGTGATAGGGTTGTGTGAATGTCGAATGGAAATAAATATTATACTGAGAACTCTTGCTTTAAAAAAAAATTTTTTTTTTTGATATGATGAAGATGTCCCCAAACCACTCTACCCTTGAGCTCATGCTAGTAAAGCTGCTATCTCTTATATTGCCACAGATTCTTTTTTTGGTCATTTGAGATCCACTGTGGAAAGGAAATGGCCATACATTGTAAATCATGGAGAAAAGAACCAAAGGAGACAGGGGATCAGAGTCCCTGTCTCTTCCACTGCTAGGGAACATGTAGGATCCTCTCTTAGCGACTTAACATGGATGCTTAATTCAAACATCCAAGCTTGCTTCTGCACTCCAAGTTCATTCTACAAGACACTGATAAAAATAAAATAAAATTCCAACATAAACTACATCTGGGTTGCTAAGAAACACCTGTTTCCTATGGTTTCATCCCACCTCAAACTTTCCCTTACAGCCTGGGTCTACCGATGCCTCCCTACATGTGACAAACCCTATTTCTTGTTTCTTGTTACTCTTGGGGCTGATCAACCTGGAGGAAACAGGGACCCAGGACCTGCCACAGGGTCCTGACCTCTGTGTCCCTCTGCAACCCTCAGCCAGTTCTCAGCCTTGACTGTCACTCCGTGGACTTTGTTGGCCAGATTGGGGCTCTCTTGAGTTGTGCAGGCCTCTCCCCAAAATCCGGGCCTGGGAACCTGCCTAATATGCAGCAGCAGGAGAGGGTGGGGCCCAGGAGACAGAAGATGACTCTGCGGGGCAAGTTGGACAGCCAAGGACACGCTTTCCCCGAGGAAGAGCGGAGATGTTTTCATTTGGAGAAGGAGGGAGAATAATTTGTTCCTGACCCAGCTAATTAGAATACCCTCAATTGGGATCACAATGTATTTAATTAAATTCACTGTAATATATGAAGAATCCACCAAGGCACAAATCCCAGCGGTGCACTCAACGGCGGAGCTGCCTCCTCTCAGAGTTCCTGCGCTCCTCGCCAGCCAGGAAATTTTTCTCCCACGCAAATCCTCAACTTCCCTGGGCTCCGCCTCTATCACCAGGCTTTCCCATCAGGAGGAAGGGCAGAGGAGGGGAAGGAACCGGGTTTTTTCATTTTACTTTTTTCCTCTTTTCTTTACTCTGGGTTCAGGATTCCTCCCTGCCCTCCTCTGTGAGTGTGGTTTAAAAGCTGAAACAAAACGATGACTTCAGCTGTGGTTAGCGTATCACAGCATGCCGTCCCTGGGGACCCACAGAAGGCTGGCTGTGGAGCCCATTTGCTGGGGTTTCTAAGTGTCTGCAACATGTAAAACACTGTGTAAACACACACACACACACACACACACACACACACACACACACACGATGCCCAACTAACCTGCAGGAGACAGGCAGCGACAGTGGTGACCCGGGGGACATCTTAGGGGACAGGAGGTGGGCATCCCTTCGGCTGGAATGCCACCGTGAGACTATTACCTCTGGGACTCCTGAAAGCAACAGGGGCCTCCTGGCTCACTCAAGAAAAATCAGCATCTTTCCACAAACCCCTGCTGAGTTAGGATGACCAACCAGTGGGCAGAGAAAGGAAGGTCGACCCAGGTGAATGATGAAGAAACACAACTGAGGTCCACCCCGTCTCGTTCAGCCCAGCCAGCCTCTCCGGTAGCCTCGAGTCCCACTGAATTTTCCTCGACTGTCCTCTGAGTCTCTCTGGCTGGTTTAAAAAGTGCTACAGGCACTGGGGAGGTGGCTCAGTGGCAGGGCAGAGCACTTGCCTAGCAATGTATGAGACCCTGGGTTCCATCCCCAACACTGCTTATAAGCAAAGTAAATAAGTGATGAAATATGCCTGCAAAAGGCTGGGCTCTAAGTACAGCAAGAGGTGGAGCAGGTTTCATGGAAATTTCTATGCTCGCCAACAGGATTCACTTGCTGAAAACTCAGACAAGTGCCTATAGGAAGGAAATAAGGACCCAGTTTGACTTCCATGTGGATGCAGACACAAGAACCCAGCAATGCCCTTCTTCCCCTGGTGACCACTGTGCAGGGGCCACTGGGAGTGTCAGCGACACGAGTTAGGTGGTCAGTGCTCACCAAGGGAAACAAAGAGGGGCCTGTTCATGCTGGCCAGAGGGCTTTGCATGTGCGTCTCCATGAGCTTTCCACACCACCGATGTCCTAAAATGCTCATCCCCAGGTGCTGGAAGATGAGCCCCTGGAAACAGCTGAGGTCCCACCTCCATCCCCGTGACTTCCTTTCTGGATCTGCTTCGGGGAGAAGAATCCAGAAAAGAAGAGCCCTCCCTGCAGCCAGAGGCTCCTCCAACAGTGCACCCAGCATGTAAAGCGAGTGCAAAAAGCAAATTAATAATTAAAAAAGAAAGGAAGGAACGGAGGCCAGGCCGCGTCGCTTTGCGGGATTCTGCTCCATTAATATGTTGCGCGCGTTCACCCCGGCCAAATACCGAAAGTCAAAGAGGACTCTTGTTAGAAAATAATTCATCGTGAAAATCAAAAAAATGTGTTCCTGTTACTTGTTTCCCAGGAAAACTAACCAACTTCTGTCAGAGAACATTGATTTCTATAAATCTGGAGGGGCCCCAGCTCCCGCCTCCTCCCCAACAATAGGAAACTTCTAACATCTGGTTCTTCATGCATGGAATGCAAAATATTGATCAGCTCTTGTCACGGCCTCCCCTTTAAAGTAGAAATGGAGAGAGTACATTCTGATGACGCACACGCGTGCAAGTGTACCCCTGATTCACAAAGCACGCTTCCTTGGGGAGCCATGCTGTTACTACGAACACACCCATGCCCACTCTCTTGCCACATTTCAGGATGTAACCCTATCCTAGGAGCAAGTGAAAAGGGCGAAGTCTTTTGATGGGATGAGCTGGCTTCCAGGCATCTCTCTGAGCAAATAGGCTACCCCGGGGGACACCAGACAGCTCCTGCTGAGCAGAGAAGAAACCCCACAATGGCACACCTGCCAGGCTCTGAAGGGCACTAGGACAAAGGAAGGTGGGTGGGTGGTGGTGGGGGGACCTATTACCCTCCTTAGTCCCTAAAGTCAGAGGTCCCACAATGGTGGAGGGAATGACATCTACCCCCAGCATGCCCAGGCTTTGGGTTCTCTTGTTGGGAAGAGGGTATGAAAATCTCACCTACAGAGCTGGTGAGAAGGAATGGGAAGGCTGCAGAGTTATCTTGCCAACTCCCCAACACCGTAAGAGGAAACGAGGAAGATGTGCGTGGGTGTCTATTTACCACCGTGAGCCTGCGCACCATCTACCCTGGACAATGCACCTATTCAAACTCCTTAAACCCCCCATTATGGCCCGGTGAGGTGGGCCGCGTTTGGCTCATGTTCTTGGAGGAGCCCAAAGCTCAGAGGGGTCATGCATCTGCCTCAAGTTCTCACAGAGTACGGGAGAGACAGGAGTGTGACCTGGAACTGGATTTCAAGTTCGAAGCTGTCAGACTCCACTGGGCCTTCTGCAACACAAGGCTCCCGGGGCCCAGGCATTCACCTTGAATGCCTAAAAAAAGTCCTTTTGGATGTAATGCAACCGGGGGGTGGGGGGTGGGCGGTTAATTTTTTAATCAGTGAGGTTGAGTTCCTTTCAGATGTAATGTCACATTTTTAGGAAAGACTAGTAAAAGGTCAACCTAAATATATACATATTTTCTGTTTAATCTTGGCTTTTCATCTACTGCTGCCCTTGTCCTTGGCACATGCTAATTTAGTCCTATTTCACTGTAGGAGCCCTGTAGAAACCAGAAGATAGAAGCCCCGACCACAATGTATAAGAAAAAAGCGAAAGGAAGCAAAAACGCTCCCTGGATCAATCCGTTTGGGTGGCTCTGCCCTATTTTCTGGTTTCTAGGCCAGACTCCTCATGTCCAGGAACGAGCCAGGCTTGTTCCCTTCCAACATGTGGGCTCCAGGACCAGAGCCGGGATTTCTCACTCCTGTGACTTTCTGCTACATGAATGACACTGCCTGACTCAAAAGCCTCTGGCTCAGTGGCCCTCAGCTGAATAGCAAGTCCTAGGAGGAAAGCGACAGCCCAAGGCTGAAACTCTCTAGGCTGTACCTGGCCTTGGCGCTGAATCTCTCTGGAAAAACACAAACACGGACCCTTGGGGAATGCCCACACATGGTAGATTTCATTTCCCTCTGTCAGGAAAACTCCAGAAGGGAGGGTGGAGTCCCTGTTTACAAGGGCTCCTCGGGAGGGGCCATAAGAGCATGACGTCACCATGAGAGCTAGTTTCTAGAACAGTCAGAAGAGCCTCTACAAAGCCTAGAAGCCAAGGAGAGTACATGGGCCACAGAGTGGACCTCGCGAGGGGTGACAGTGAACTGGTCACCCTCCAGAAGCCACCTAAAGCTCCCGGGATCTGAGAATTACCCCCTTTCTCTAGGACAGTACACAGATAATAGTGACGTTCTCAATCCCCTGAGACGTGCTTCTTCCCCGGCACTACTCCCTGGCCCTCGCAAACAGAACTCCCCATACAAAAATAAGGGCCACAGCGGGGCATGGTGGTGCAGGCCTGAAACCCCAATACTCGAGAGGCTGAGACAGGAGGATCTCAGGTCCGAGGCCAGCCTCTGCAACATAGTGAGCACTCAGCAACTTAGCGAGACCCTGTTCCAAAATTTAAAAAGGCTGGGGGTATATCTCAGAGGTAGAATGTCGCTGGGTTCCATCCCCAGCACCAAAACCAGGTGGGGAGACACTCTGCTGTGTGCCCATTTCGCTCCATATCAAACTGCTGCCAATAGTGGTGGCTTGAGTCGGGCGTGGTGGCGCATGCTTGTAATCCCAGTACTTGGGAGGCTGAGACAGGAGGATCTGGGTTCAATAGGGCTGGGGGTATAGCTCGGAGGTAGAATGCCCCTGAGGATTTCAATCCCCAGTACCACCAAAAAAAAAAAAAAAAGTGGTGGCTTAAGGCACACTCCAGATTAAAACCCTCACTCTGAATCTCACTAGCTGTGCTACGCTGGGCAAGTCATATACATTGTTGGGCCTCAGTTTCTTTAAGTGCCAAATTGAGCAATAACAGAACCTCTTCACGCCACTGCTGGGAGGACTCAATGGGGTAAATGATATAAAATGCTCAACACAGTGCACCTGATACACAGTTAGCTTTTTTAATGAATGGGGCTAGTATTATTATTATTTTCCTTAATTTTAAAATTAGTTAACCTTTGGGACTAGGAATGGAAATGAACATCTACTAAATGTTATCAATAGTTGACATTTCCTTCCTTACAACCCCGATCCCTTCCCAGGTCCCAAAGTGGAACCTTGTGGTTGACAGCAAAGAAACTGTGATATACAGAACTCTGACATAAAGAGCAGTACTGAGCATACACACGGGGCCATCTTCTTCCTCTTAAAGGTGCTGGATTTCTATCTTAAGTAACTCACTCAAAGTCTTGCCACTGGTGTAGGCAGAGCCAGGATCCAAACCCTAAGACCAGGCCACGTCACCAACTCTATCAGTTCACTGGATCTCTTTGCCCATCATGGTGCCAATATAATGAAAATCAACTGTACCTGCCAACATCCCAGGTAAGACCAGAGAGGGAGAGAAGAACTCAGCTGATATGCCTGGCAGGCACTTCCCCGATTCCCAAATCCATCCCAAGGGATTTGCTTATTATTATTATCTCCAACTCCATGATAATCCATGCAGCAAGGGCGGGGGGAAAATGCCTGCCTGATGGTCCAAACAGGTGCACTACCTCATCTGCAAAATGGAAATATTTATACTTGCCCAGTCTTCCCTGAAAGCACATGAGAAAAACATATGTGAGTCCTTCATGACTGTTTTATCAGGAGATGTGAAGGACTGACTGCCCAAATATTTGGCCCGTCACAGTCTTGGTACCGTGAGCCTGAATCTTGCTTCACTACTTCTGACAGGTGGGTGCCATACTGTGGGGCTGGTGGTTAACCAAGTGATTGGTGTTCTAGCTCAGCAGTTCTCTACCGTGAGCACACGTGAGAAGCCCCTGAGGTTGCTACAGCAGAGATGGCGGGGCCCCTTCTAAGGGTTTCTGATTCAGCAGGTCTGGGCGAGGACCAATAACTTGTATCTCCCAGGTGATACCCTTGCTACTGTGGCTTAGGTAGTAACTGCCAAGGAGCAGAGCTCTAAGTCGGAACACGCAGAGATGCTCTTCTGTAAGGGAGGACCATTTCCAAGACCTAAAATCTCTGCGCTTGTCTTTTGCCCAGATTATTTCTCAGATTCTAGCAAAGTGCGCTAGATAAATCATGCGATGCCGGCATGCAGGAATTCACCTCCTTAATGAAAAAGTCACACGGAAGCAGCTGCCCGCTACTGGCCTGCTCCAGATACTTCATAAAAGTCAGAATTGGCTCTATTCATCTTCCTCTCCCCTTTCGCACCTGCAGTCTAAAATTTCCCCGGGCTGTGGCGGGAAGCGTGACTCTTGATGGCAAAGCATGAAGCATCACTTTTTCCTCCCTTGAGCTGCATCCTGCTGGGTGCACCTGTCCAGATGTCTCGCTGGAATGGAGCCCGTGGAAGAATTTCAACCAAATACGAGGCGGGGGAAAAAAAAAATGAAATGGGCTTTAAAATTCCTCCCACGCTCTCAAATTTTCTGGTGACTGCTTCGGAGTGTGAATTTGGTGTTCATACCCAGAGGGTTCTCCCAAGCTCCCATGTGCTGACAAACACCCTCCTGGATTTCTTTACCAGAGAAGATAAGGGGCAGCCAGTGGGACAGGGACGGGGGACGTGGTGCACCCACAGGGGTAACTTCTTCCTCATAAGAGCTGCTGAATTTTTAAAGTTTCATTTCATTTCCCTCTGGACAAACACTGTGGTGGCAATCAACATTTCACTCTTTTTCCTTAAGTTCTTCGGGTTTTGGGGAGAGTTATGCTTGTGGAAAGAGAACAGGGGACCCACATGGTGAGAAAGAGAAACCCGCTTCTTTGAGGATGCAGAGCCGAGTCTGAGCCAAGGGGCCAAGACATGGCCATCTGCACAGCGGGCAGCCATGTGGCGTGAGAGGGACTTGGTTTTGCGAACGATGACACAGCTGGTTTCTCCGTTCTGCTTTCGGGCTCCCCCCACCCCTTAAATAACCCAGACAAACACCCTGAGCACTGAGTTTTGCTCTTCTTCACCCCCCCCCTTTTAAGTCTCATTAAAAGCCGATATTGTTCAGCCTCAAGATGGAGAGCTCAGCATGGATTTTACTGAACGTTAAATCAACCAGCAAGCGCAGCCAGCAAACTCTGTGGCACTTTTACTTTAAATAATGCAATAATTATTGAATTTCCTTTTTATAACTGAAGTGCTGGAATGTAAACAATGGGGCTGTAATTGCAGGAAGGGGGGATCAATAGAGGCAATCGTTTTCAGCCATGTTAATTGTAAATACAATTGCTCCAAGATGTCAGCCTTGTTCTTCTTGCTCCCAGAATCATCCTAACGGATGACAGAGTCCAACTTTCCCATTACAGCTGTTCGTTCCTCTAAGAGGTTCTCAATCAGGTCTGATCAATCTGTCAAGATAATGCATGGAGTAAGTAAGACTCTTCCAAACACAGGCTCCCAATCAATAGCCCGGACCAGCTTAATGAGGTGGGGCTAAGGCCCAGAGGGAGGTAACAGCCCCTAGCTTGTGCCTAGGTTTGGCAGGCTGGCTTCCTCGCATGGCCCTGATAAACAGATCAGCCCTTAATGAGGACATTAGTTATGCATGCTCCAGCAAGCAGCACGGCACCCATCCCTTGGGACAGACGGACAGAAAACAAAATAGATTAACAGAAAACAATATGGTGCCAAATTAGGTCTAACTGAAGACTTTTCCCTCCTTCTCCTGCTTTCCTTAATTGTCTGGCAGAGCGGAGGACATCAATTAATCATTCCAATGGCCACTAGCTCAAAAGACCAGGAGTGTCCCTTGGGTTGGGGGATCTCTGGGTGTCTGTGGCTCCCCTCGAACTGTCTCTAAGGATTAGCACCCTTGTTGCTGCAACTCCATTTCCAGATTACAAAGGGGTCAGAGGGATTTCTCACAGAAGGGTCCCAGCACCAATCAGTTAGAGCAGAGGACAAGGGTCAAAATGAAGTCCAACAATCACACAGGTGGGCTGGGGAGGAAGGCAGATGAGAACCAACACCTACTCCCTAAGGCTGAGGTCCAAGTTTCTAAGACCTGGGCTTGATGTTGAGAAGGGTGTCTCCCCACACAGAAGAGCAGGCGGAGAGCCATGGGCCTGGAAGCCATTGCTCAGGCCTAGCACCCCGCAAGGTGCACAAGTATTGAAGGGGGCCAGCCGCTCCCAGAGATGACAAGGAGGGCTCCCCGGGGAGTCTGGAGAGCCACTGTCCCCCACTTGAAGGCCACTGTGTATCTTCACATTTGCTCCTGCTGTGATAGGTGAGGGAAGGCCTCCATGGTGCAAGCCCTCGAGAGAACCACGCTAAAGGGAAGATCTGCCTAGCTTTCAGCAGGGGTCCTCACAGGGTCGCTGGGGAGCAGCAGCATCAGCACTTCAGCGAAACATGAGACAAGCAACGTCTCGGGCCTGTCCAGGTCCGCAGACACTCCGGGGGAGGGGGGGAGCCCGGAAACGTGGCTGCCAAAGAACCCTGCAGGGGATTCTGACGCAATAGTGCATGGTGACCGCTGTCCTAGAGGTGGGTCCTGCAAGGCAGGTTCCAACAGGGGTGAACTTCTAGGGGTTAGAAACTTGGCCAACTGGTTCTTTCTCAATCAGAAATCATACCACGCCCAAGATCTCTCCAGGAAACCGTCTTCACACTGAAGCTGGGCTCACAGGAGGAACTACATACTCCAGCCTGCCACCTGCCTGCTCCAGATTACAAGGCCTCTGAGAATAATAAAACCCAAAGGCTATAAAGACCCGTGTGAAAACTCCATTAATTGGAGGAAAAAAAATTCACGGAAGGGGTCATACATACTACTACTGGATTTCGCACATTAGCGGTCCCGCCTTGTGAATGAAGTCAAAGGAGGATAGCCGGGTCTTTTTAAAGGTCTAGAGGACCATCAGACTAAAAGGAAATAAATATTCAGCTAGGATGATCAAGCCCCCCCTACCATGCAAAGGGCCCACTTGTGGCCCACTCGTCTCTGAAGCCGCCCCCATTCCTGGGCTCACCTGGAAACAGCTTCCATGCTGTACTATACCAGGCTGCAAGTCGGCCCTTGTCCTCAGCTAGACCACCAGGGTGTCTCCAAGGCTGGGACTCAGCTGCACCTTTCTGTGCTCAGCACAGCTCCTGACCACACATAGCAGAGCTTATCTGTTGGCTGAAGGCTTGAACAAATGAGAGAAATCTTCTCACACTCCATTTTACCCCTGGTCTTCAGCTTGCCATTCAAGACCTACCCAATCTAGTCTAAACCCTCTCAGACCATGATCCGCCACTCCCTCCCTCACTCCCCATGACGTGAGACTTGGGCAGTTCCCACCTGACCCGCCAACTCTGATCCTCCTGTTTTTAGTGTCTTTTCCTGCTTGGGGACCCTTTGCTAACACCTCCTTGGAGTGCTGTGATGACATCCACAATTAAGGTCAGTTAAGGGCACCTCTGCCTGGAAGCCCTTCCCCATCATGCCTGACCTGAAACTGTCTCCCGGCCTCTGGGGGCCCCTAGCACACGGTGACCCCACCAGCACCCACCACAAATCACTCCTCTGTGCATCTGCCTGAAATGCCTTCTGCACAAGGCTCTCTGCTCCCTCATGACTGAGACGGGAGGGTGGAGACGGAGAGAATAAATACTGTGCTAATATTTACTGCTTATTTAAATAAGATTTTAGGACGGGCGGTAATTACTACAAATGGCTGCATTTAGTGACTTAATTTAATTTTTTTAGCATGTGAACCACATCACATTCCCCTCCCTCCCCTCGAAATCAGACCAAATGTCATCCAGCCAGAGGTCCACTCAGGGGCCGTAGATATTCTTTCCTTCCATTTCTTCCACAGACCTAGTTGTGTTCTTTAACTAGGTCTTAATATCGTTATGCTTTTTTACTGGGGGGGGGGGGCGTTTACTGGAGACTGAATCCAGGGGTATTCTATCTCCAAACTACACCACCAGCCCTTTAAAAATATATATACACTCATATGGGTACCTTGTGCTTATACATCATAGTGAGGTTCAAAGTGATACAAATCAGCTGGGTGTGGTGGCACCTGTCTATAATCCCAGTACTTGGGAGGCTGAGATGGGAGGATCCCAGCTTGGAGGTTCCCCTTAGCAACTTAGCAAGACTCTTAGCCAACTCAGCGAGACCCTGTTGCAAAAAATAAAGAAAGAAAGAAAAAAGAAAAGATCTGAGGCTGTAGCTCAGAGGTAAAATGCACCAGGGTTCAATCCCCAGTGCCACCAAAAAAAAAAAAAAAAAGTGATTCGAACACACATGCACACAGTACTTGGAGAGCTTCCCCACCCCATACATGTAGTGATACCTTCATATATGGAAATAGCACTATTTGAACTGTTTCCTTTATCAAGTTGGCTTTTTCCCCTCCCTGCTCCCTCCTCCATCTCCTTCCATTATTCTACTGGTCAGGGTCTCTCCCCCCCCCCTCATTTATCTAAAGTCCCTTTTATTTCCTGTTTTCTCTCTAATGTCCACATATTAGAGAAAACATGTAACCCTTGACTTTCTGAGACTGGCTGATCTCACTTAGTATAACATTCCCTAGTTCCATCCATTTTTATGCATTTGTTCTTCCTTACAGTTCACTAAAATCCCATCGAGTGAATATACCACATTTTCTTTATCCATTCATCTGCCAAGAGACACCTAGGTTGGTTCCATAAACTGGCTTTTGTGAACTGTGCTGCTATAAACATGGATATGCAAGTATCACCATAGTATTCTTACTTTAGTTCTTTTGGAAAGATACCAAGGAGTGGTATAGCTGAGTTTACTCCATCTCTTAAAAAAAAAAAAAAAATCAGCCGGGCGTGGTGGCGCACGCTTGTAATTCCAGCATTTGGGAGGCTGAGACCAGAGGATCCGGGTTCGCGGCCAGCCTCAGCTACCTAGTGAGGCACTCCGCAACTTAGTGAGACTCGGTTTCAAAATAAAGAATAAAAAATAGGGCTGGGAGTATAGCTCAATCTCCAGTACCGCAAAAAAAAAAAAATCAAACAGGGTCTTGCTGAGTTACTAAGGGTCTCACTAAATTGCTGAGGTGTCTTTGATCCTCCTGTCTCAGGCTCCCAAGTATTGAGACGATAGGCATGTTCCATTGGGCCGAGCTGCTCTTTTACCATTAACAAGTAACTGCAAGACTTAAGGCTTGGGTATACAATGAGAAACATCTAGATCATGGAGAAGATCACAGAAGACAGGAAGAGAGAGGGATGCCTCTCAGGGGGTGTACTTCAACCTGTCACAACTCAGATATGTGCTGGCAGGGTCCACCACACCTTTACAGATAAAAATAACGTGGTGCATATTTTGGTGCTAATCAGGAAAGGCCTACCAAAGCCAGTGGTGGGGTATGAACACACTCAGATACCTGCATGTGTGGACCAACACCTCACTATTTCCAGCTCTGACAGTCAGGATGGAGAGGACTTTTTTTTTTTTTTTAAACATATGCATGGACATCATACATGAACAATACTATTTTCTTCCAAAATTTCCCGTCCTTCTATCTCTTGGGAGAACTACTGTTGTCTTGACCTTCAAGTCCCTGAAAGAATGCCGCCTGGATGTCTCACCTGCCTCTACTCAAATTCCAGGCTCCCCCAGGGGCTTGGGAACTGCATGAAGAGAGTGCCCCTTGCCCATCCTAGCTTATGCCTCCTAGCCTTCTGCCTGGCTAGCCAGCCTGCCAGAGATCAATCCTCAGGGACATCCAAGCAGCCTGATGTAAAGCCTGACCCTGCTTCTGCTCTCGACCCCTGGTCCTGAATGGAATGAAGGATGAGGTTGGTTGGGAAAATAATTCTTTTAAGTTAAATTTGTGTGTGTGTGTGTGTCTGTGTGTGTGTGTCAGAATGCTCAGGAGCATTCTACCTCTGAGCCACAGCCACAGCCCGATTTTTTATTTGGAAAAAGAGTCTCCCTAAGTTGCTGAGAGCCTTGCTAAGTTGCTGAATCTGGCTTTGAATAAACTTAACTTTCAATGGTAAAATACAGGGAGGTGTTTCATCAGCTAGTCCACACTGACCAAAATATCCTCTCCTTAGAATCTTAGGTTTGCTGTTCCAACAGGTCAAAAAACAGTGATGGATGAACCAGAAAGAAATCACCAGAAGATGACCTGCCAGAGCAGAGGACTGGGGACCATCAATTCACTCTGAACAGATAGATGTTGGTTCACAAATTCTGCAAGAGCACCACGAGCAATTTTCTTTGGTGAAATTCAAGTTTTGAAAAACTGCACCTAAAAAAACTGGCAACTGGAAAAAAAAAATGTACTTGAGCAAAATGGTGCAATACGGGAAAGAGCAGAGGAGGCCAGGTGAAGGGTAGGACCAGAGAGAGGACTGCTAAGATCCTGCCAGCTGTAGAGCACCAGAAAGCTACGGCACATGTTATGCACATCAGCGGCTTCTATGCCTCGGGGACCTGGTGACAGGTGGACACAAACCTGGCTGTGCGTCTTCCTGAGTGACAGCATTCAGATACAGCCAACTGCTCCATCAACTGGCAGGTGACGTCTTTGGGGGAATCTCAAGTCAGCAGCCTGCTCTGTGAGCATTAACCATGCACGCCTTTTTATACGTAAAAGACCTAAGTCTTAAAACATCAACCTTGCAATGGCCTTTCTGGATTATAATAACAGAAGGCCAGAGGAATGAGCAGCCAGCCCCAGCTGCTGGTAGCACCTGTATTTTTTTTATAGCGGTCACTCTTTCCAGCTCTGAGTCATTCACTGCCCATTTGTCTGTGTACGTCCCTGCTTCCTGTTCCCCCTGCAATGTCGTCTCCCACAATAGCAAGCGGGAGCATCCGTCTTCTCGAAAGATTGTCATCATTCTCTTTCCGTATGTGAGAAAGGTCCCCACGACAGGCCTCATCGCTCATGACTGCCAGGCACCACCTTGTCTCCCGCCAGCTGTGTGGGCTTCTATTCTCAGTGGTTCACCTCTCGTGTGCATGTGTGTGTGTGTCTGTGTGCGTATGCGCATGTGCGTGCACACACACATGCTGATGCCGGCTCATGCCATTCCTGTGTATACTTCCATTCGGGTTCATCCGAACCCCACCATGCCTTCTAAGCATCCACCTCCCGCCCTGCTCTGTCTGCAGCGATGCTTTCTCCTCTGAACCCAAAGTCTTTATCGGGCACCACACCTTCTCGAGCTGCTGCTCCGAGGGCTGGTTATGGACTTTGTGTATGTGGCATATTCCCCATGGGGACTGGAAGGTTCTTGAAGGCAGGGACAGTTTGCCCTCCTGTTTGTTGTTTGACACACAGGAGCCAGGTCATTTCGTAGTAAGAACGGGGAGATGAGAACTAGGAGCCATGCAGAAGATGGGGGACTTGGACACCATGTCATCTCCTTGATTAAAAAATAAATAAATAAAAGAGTAACACCAACACCCAGGAGAGGCCCTGGGGCTTGTGGGAGCAAACTAATGTGCAGGTCCTTCCTACATGCTGAAGCAAAATGAGAAGAAAACAGCTCTTGGGCAGTGATGATTGGTTCAAAAAGGAACTTGGGAGACTCAGAGAGCCCCGTCTGCGCCATCCGATTGCACTGGGGTCCCGGGACCACACAAAGACGAATTAATTCCTTCATCACCCGTTCACTTACCTCACTAATGAAATCACCGGTTCTGCTGGGGAAGAACCTGCTGGGAGGACCGGCTTGCCTCTGGGTGTCAGTCCTGCTGGTGCCAGCTGCATTTCCCAGCGCCAATGTGACTCAAGAGATGACACAAATTGCCAGCGGGCTTTGTTATTACGTGACCTTCAATGAGTCTCCCTTCCGTCCCCGCTTCAGCACTAAAATCCGGGTGGTAACACTCAGGACCTACTGCGTGGCATTACCATGAGGAATGATGATGGCGCCCAGCTAATAAAGACTGGGAAGCACTTTGTCTTTGTAGAGAGCTATATTACTTAACATTTAGAATAATGCCCACTGTTTCGGGTTGAGAAAGCATTCAGATTTTTGCTAAACTGAAGGCTGCACACATCCGCTAATGAGCAGTGTCCTTCCCACAGAAATGTTGAAAGCTACTCAGTCTCCTGAATAAAATGACTAGCAGTACATTAGCGAGGGGCCGAGGCAGGGTTAGTTACCATGAAACCAGGGTCATTGCATTCAACATCTAATAAGCAAATTCTTCAGATCACAGAAATAAACCAGAGCCAGCCAAGCTGACAACAATTGCCATTTTTAAAGATGGTGTGGGGAGAATAATGTCTCAGTCCACAGCTTCCCCAGAATTCATTAAAAGACAGCTTCTCAGAAGCCACATTTCTCTCATTTAGAACAGGGCTCGGCCAACTTTTTCTGTAAATATCCAGATGGCGAATATCTTAGGTGCTAAGAGCCATACTGTCTCTGTCACAGCTACTCAGCTCTGCCGACACAGCACAAGAGCAGCGATGGATGACTAGGAAGAGAATAGTCATGGCTGTGTTCCAATAAAACTTTATTTATAAAAGCAAGTGGCTGAGCCAGGCAGTGGTGCCCATCTGTAATCCCCATGACTCAAGAGGCTCTGGCAGGATGATCAATGAGTTTGAGGCCAGCCGGGGCCACTTAGGAAGACCCTGTCTCAAAACGAAAACTAACAACAAAGGCTAGGGATGTAGGTCAGCGGTAGCATACCCCTGAGTTTAATCCCCAATCTCTCCCCATCAAATAAAATAATTCCCCCTCTATTGGTAAGATGCTAATACCTGATCTAAAACTGAAAATGTTAACCCAATCATCAGAAATACCACATGCCTAGTCTCAATGAAGACAGGAGAAACACACACACACATACACATACACACACATTTTGTTAAGCAAAATAAGTTTCTCACAACTGTGTATGTGTGTGTCTGTGTGAAAATGGGGATTGAACCCAGGAGTTTTCTACCTCTGAGCTATACCCCCAGCCCTATTTTTTGTTTTGAAACAGGGTCTCGAAAGGGTGATCCTCCCAGCTTCTCACAACTTTCAAAACTCAGTAAGAGCCAGGCTTGAACATATCATACAAAGCTGAGAGTGGTGGCACACGCTTTGTAATCCCAGTACTTGGAGGCTGAGACAGGAGGAAAACAAGTTGAAAGCCAGCCTCAACTACTTACTGAGACTCTGTTTTCAAATAGGAAATAAAATGGGTGTGGGGGTGTAGCCTGGAGGTAGAAGGCCCCTGGGTTGCTTCCAGCCTCCATGGTGTGAGGAACGCAGCCCATGTGCTCTGCTCCCTCTCTCCGCCTTGCACCACCCATGCCCTGAGATCCATGGTCCCCGGCCTCATGTGGACTGAACCCAAAACTGTAAGAAAATAAATCTTCTTTCCTCTAAGTTACATGGTCAAGTCTTTAGATTATAGCTATAAGCATGCTGACCAGAATACAAGGTGAATAAAACTTCCTGAATAAGGGTTAAAGTTACACATTTACTCTGAGCTTAACAACAATGGTCACTGGCTCCACTTTTACCTAACCTACCTAATGAAGGAATTACTAACAACCACAAAAATGTAGCAGCCTTCCATGCCCTCCAGTAACTGAAAACAAGCCGGATTTTACACGGCCCGGGGGCACAGGGACAAGGTGTAAAACTCAGGGACCCTGGGTATCTCCCTACACACCACACTCTTCCCAAACACCTCCAAGTAGTAGAACATGGGAGAAGACTCTGACATCCAGGAACAAGCGATCAGGAGGGCTGGGTTCAGGGAAAAAAAGAGAAAGTATTTAAATGCTTTCTCAACAGCACCATCTTACATGTCTCCAGCCCTGTATCAGTTTCAAAGAGTTTGGCCGTTCCATAGTTCAACTGGTTCTCACAACCACCTTGTGACAACTGGGGTGAGGGTGGGGGGGGGGGGGCAGGGAGGGGCCGGATGTCTTTCTTCACAGTTTAACAGACAGAAAAGAGAGTTAAGTCAGTGAAGGCAAATTGGCTTTGGTTGGGAACCCTGTGGATATGGGCTGTAATAACCCAAGTTTTCAAAAATTCTTAATTAATGGCGAACTTTTAAAAATCTGCCGATTTCCCATGCAATCA
Source organism: Graphiurus murinus (assembly GCA_004027655.1). Classification (NCBI taxonomy): domain Eukaryota; kingdom Metazoa; phylum Chordata; class Mammalia; order Rodentia; family Gliridae; genus Graphiurus; species Graphiurus murinus. Next base: position 37,039 of record PVLC010007523.1, on the reverse strand, counting down.
AGATTTTCTGCCTCTTCAAAAGAGGCGGAAAAAATTTTAAAAAAATATATATATACATATGTGTGTGTGTGTGTGTGTGTGTGTGTGTGTGTGTGTGTGTGTATCTGGCTCCACATACCCTCAACAATTATCTAGACAGGCAGGACAGGTGCTCTCTGGCCCAGCATGCCCCCCATTTGTCATACCTGGGTGGCCCCTGTGGCCACTGGACTTGCAACCCCTGGGTGGCACCACATGTATAAAAGAGCGAGGCCTACAAGCAGGGGTCATGGAAGTCAACCCCAGGTCTTCCAGACCCTGTTCAGCATTCTGTCACATTGTGAATAATACAAGACAGAGGTTCCCCCAAAAATACCATCGTGCATTGGAGTTAGTTGCACACTGCAAAACAGAAGGCGAAGAGCTAAGCTTCAGTAGCCTTGGGCGCGCGGCACGGGAGTCCAATGTGGCTGCCAAAGGGAAGCCAACTTAATTCTGCCGCAGGAGTTAATGTTTGTTAATTGGTAGGAAAAGGTAAAATTAATGAGGACATTAACATAGCTATTTAAAAACAGCCCCGTTTCTCCCCATTGCAACACATGGAACGATCAGGAAGTAATTGAGGGAAAAGGACACTGTCAATTCTCAATTATCTGCATGAATGAAGCGCTCAGTGACACGGATAATCCAAGTCATTTACATTTGGATTTAGAAAGTAACATCTTTTTTTTTTCCCCCCCTTCAGAAAACTTACCTTCCTAATTACAGCTCGCTGGCTGTGAGGGTGAAATCAGTTTACCTTCTCGGTAAGAGAAGAGTGCTGCCGGGGAGAGTACGGAAACCACTGGGACACGGGTTGCAGACCGGCCACTGATCACCCAAGGCAGGTAAGGGGTGGTGACCTGGAGCTGGCCCACAGCGGCCACTCAGGACTGTTTACACTTAAATTAGGTCGAATACAACTAAAAGCTCAGCCCCTGGGTCACTTGGGTCGCATTCCAAGCGCTCAACACTCACACCTGGCCAATGGCTGCCATGTTGGGATGGCCCAGATACAGAACACGGCGGCCATCGTGGCAGAAAGTTCTAGTGGGCAGTGCTGAATTCCGGATCAGTGATAACCTCAAGGCACCTGGATTAAGTAGAGAGCATGGAGAAGGGTTGGGGGGGTTGGCAGGAGATGCTGTCTCTTTTACAGAAACAAAAGGGAATTGTAACACTGGACTGTTCTCAGCTAGTTTAATTTCAAGCCCGGTAATGTAGACTCTGTCTAGGGAATAGCACACAAAAAATAAGCATTCCACTCTAAGTAAAATGAGGCTTTTTAATTAACAAAGCAGAAAACGAGTGGGTAAAAGGCGAGGCGGGAAAGCCTTTTCAGCAAACAACTGGTACTGGAAGCTGCCCTGGGTATGGCCGCACAGCCCAGGCGGACACGGCTGAGGGGTAGACAAGGGGGAGGTCTCAGCCTCGCCAGGCCCCGCTCCAGTAGGTGCCTGCTCAGGTGCCACTGGGAGCCCTGTCAGGCCCAGTGTCACTTGACATCCTCATTAATTATCTTGAAAGGAGAGGGTTAGTAAACAGCAAGTTAATTAAATTCTCAGATGATGCTAATTTGGGAGGCTTTAGAGAGACTGGCAAGGGCAGAGGCAATATAAATGGGACCTGGATGGGTTAGAAGCCTAAGTGGGAAATAAAATTAAGCACCAGCTAAACAAATACTTCAAATACATCTTAAAGGAGAGCCAAAATGTGTCTAAAAAGAAACTAAAAAAAAAAGAAAAAAAGTTGTCGCACTATAATTTAAAGGTTTGAAACTTCCTAGGTGTGTAACTGGAATGGAAATTTAAAAAAAAAAAAAAGGCTATTTAATAAAAATGTTTATGTGTACTGAGAAGTACAAGAGCAAAATCAATACTTAAGGGCTGCTGTTCTTGAGAGGTGGCCACAGGGGCCTCCACATTTTTGTGCAGTGCTGGGGATTGAACCCAGGGGCACTCTACCCTGTGAGCTACACCCCCAGCCATCTTTATATTTTATTTTGAAACAAGACCTCACTAAGTTGCAGAGGACCTCACTAAGTTGCTGAAGCTGGCCTTGAGCCTGCAATCCTCCTATCTCAGCCTCCCAAGTACTGGGGTTACAGGCGTGCACCTCCACTTTTTGCCTCCTCTTCTAAACTGACCAAACATTTTTAAAGCAAGCACATGCCACGGGACTCTGTTTGAAATCAGTTGAGGTTTAAGGAACAGTGGCAAAGACAGTTGAAAGTTCCCTATACCCTTCACACAGCTTCCTCTAGTGTTAACATCTGAACATTCCGGACATTTGTTCAAACTGGGAAATTAAGATTGGTACCCTTTTATTATTCAACTATAGACGTCACTCAGATGTCACCAGCTTTTCCACTCATGTCCTTTTTCTGCTTCAGGATCTGAATGAGGACCTCACATGACACTCAGTTGTCATGTCTCCCTCGCCTCCTCCAATCTGTGACAGGCCCTTCATCTTTCCCTGTTTCCCATGACCTGGACGTGTGTGTGTGTGTGTGTGTGTGTGTGTGTGTGTGTGTGTGTGTGTGTGTGTGTGTGTGTACTGAGTATTGAGTTCTGCCTCTGAGCTAAACCTCCACCTCTATTTTATTTCTTTATTTTGAAACAGGGTCTCACTCAGTTGCAGAGGGCCTCACTAAGTAGCTGAGGCTGGCCACGAACCTATGAACCTCCTGTCTCAGCCTCCTGAATGCTGGGATTATAGATGTGCAACCTGGACCCACAACCCACTTTTGAAGAGTGTCAGTCAGGGATCTGCAGAGCCGCCCACCAGGTACATGTGTCTGATACTTTATCCCAATGAGACTGAGATTATGGATTTGGGGGAAAAAAATACTGCAGAGGGGAAGTACCTTTCCCGTCACATTGCATCACGAGGTAGGTGACATCAACGTGACTCATCACTGGTGATGTTAACCCTGCTTGGTTGAGGTGGCCTCTGCCAGGTTTCTCCACTGGTTATTTTTTCCTTTTTCCATATTTTATTCATCAGAAAATGAGTCACTAAGTCCAGCCCAGGCTCTGGGGGAAGAAGATGAATCTCCACCTTCTGGTGATTATGTTGTTAAACAAAAATTAAAAATATCTTGCAAAAGAGATGAGCTTCTCGTTGTCCAAACAGCTGTGTCTAATGGGAAGGTCTACCTAGAAAGCCAGAGAGTTCATTGTTTTTGTTTTGAATACATCACTTCTCAGAGTCACCAAGCCCTCATAATACACCAGCCAGGGTCCTGCAAACTTGTAAATATTAACTCACTTAATTCTCACGATAGACAGCCTGATGCATGCGATGTCAGGAAACGTGACACAAAGAGGTCAAGTCACTTGTTTGTGTTACAGCTATGAAGGGACCAAGGCAGAATTCAAACTCAGGCTGCCTGGCTCTAGAGATCAGGCTGCTTACGGATCTGTTACCCTGCAGATTGACATTCAACTCCAAAATTTCAGAGCCACCAAGATGGGGCGGCACCATGGCATTCCCAAAGTGGCATAACAAATCTCAACACTACAGAGCAAAAGGAGATTCTCCCCAAAAATCAACATGCTTTATGGGGCTTCCATGGAGCACAGTCTCCTTTATAGGCTGGCAAGAAATAAGGAACACCTAAGCTTGGCCAAGGCCCTCTCAATCAACAGGTGTGCGGGGATGCTCAAAACCAGTGAACCACTGTGCTCACTGATATCTCAGCCCATTTGTTACAGAGACAAACCTGGGACTGTCTCCACCAGTTATGCTGACTACTTCTACTAGTCTAAGGGTCTTGGCTGCTGCAGACACAGCAATAACGCACAGAGGTCAGAAAAAGAGATCAACAGCCAGAGGAGAGAGACTTGACTCACGGCCCCAGAGACCTACAGCCTAGATGTCTAGATGTGACCTTGCAAATGGCTAGATATGACCTTGTTCAATCCCAAAGGTTCAATAGCTGAGAGTCTAACGTTTGAAAGAAACAAGGAAATGAGCTGCTTCTAGAAATCAAGAAAGGAACCAGGGACATCCGGGTAAGTGTCGCCACGTTCCTCCAAGTAGTCCAACGTACTCAAAAGCCCATCTTCATCTTTAACATCATCCTCTGTCACAGAGAAAAGATGACAAAAAAGTGACTGGGAGGCAACCAAGCTTCCGGGATGCCCACCGCACAGTGTCTTCTTCTCCAGAGATCTGGCAGGTGTTTGTCCTCCATTGGACCCCGCCTGGCAGTGTTCACCAACTGTTCCCACTGCGAAACATTTGCTTTTGAAATGAGATGAGTAAGCCTGGGTAGTGACGCATGCTTGTAATCCCAGCATTTGGGAGGCCGAGACCGGAGGATCTGGGTTCGCTGCCAGCCTCAGCTACCTTAGTGAGGCACTCTGCAACTTAGTAAGATCCTGTTTCAAAATAAAGGATAAAAAATAGGGCTGGGGCTGTAGCTCGGAGGTAGAATGCCCCTGAGTTCAATCCCCAGTACTGCAAAAAAAAAAAAAAAAAAAAAAAAAAAAAAAAAAAAAAAAAAAAAAAGGAGACAAATAAAGAACTAAGTCATACGAATTCTTCCAACATGCTACACTGATTCCATCCCGTAACTGGGCAGAAAGTAGATCTCTTGTGAACCCCGAGAACCCACAGAATGTGAGAAACAGAAGGGGTGACTCTTGGTTCTCATCTCAATGTGAGCCTGCAGGATAGCATGGCTTGCTTCTATTCAAACAGGAAGAGAGAAATGCTTCCTCATAAGATGGAACTTCAGTGTGGATTTTCAAGGTGTACGCAAGTTAAGCAGCCCTAATTAAAAAATCAGAGACCCCAAATGCTCCAACCTCTGAAACATTCTAAGTACCAACATATCACAAGTGGAAAATTCCGTACCTGACCTCATGTGATAGGTTAGAGTCAAAACACAGGTGCACTAAAAATGCTGTTACAAAATCACCTTCAGGATATATATATATATATATATATATATATATATGTATATGTATATATGTATATATGTATATGTATATATGTATATATATATATGTATATATAGTATACATGAAATAAAGGAATTTCATGTTTAGATTTGGATACCATCCCCCAAAATACTCCAATATGTATATACAAATATTCAGAAAAAACTCCCAAGCATATCAGATAAAGAGTACTCAACATGTATATAGACACTCAATGTATAGCCATTGTATAAAACGCAGAAATGGGTTACTAATAGATGTGAATATTTGGGTATTTGCTGACAGGCACAGTTCTACACCCTGTTCTAAGAATTAAGTAATTGCTTAAACATTTCAATGTATTATTTTCCATGCATTTTCAATGTTTCGCTTAATCTGAGAAAAAATAAAGTAGTGTGGAAGAAAGGCAATTCTCTGATTTTTAATAACATTACAACCTGGAAATTATGGATTGGAATATATGTGACAAAAATTCAGAATCATGAAGCAGACGTTGGTATGTGCTTAAAAAAAGAGAGCAATAAATCCTAGAGGTAAATATAAGATCACCGAGTGCAAAATGAGAGACTAAATCCTTTCTTTTCCTAATTCTTAGTCTCCTCCCGTTTTCCCCAAGCAAGGTGACTACTGCTATGATAACTCTCGGTCAAGGGGTGACTAACAATGAATGACATTTGATTTTGTCTCTTGTTCTCTGTGAGCAATCTGGAAATAGGAAGATCTGATTATGGTGTGGTAAGGTATCTTCGTACTCAGGGACACTGGCCCAAAGAATTCTGATCATTGATCAAAGTCAACCTGAAAGAAAACATTTGCAGTAAAATATCTCATTAGACCTTTCTTGTCCAACATTTCCAAAAGATTTGAACAGACACCTAAGCCATGTCCATCAACCCAATAAAGTATATGAAAGTCACCTAGAGTGAGTAAACAGGTGAAATTAAAATCATTTTTAAAAGATGACTGATGGAGCTGGGCATGGTGGCGCATGCTTGTAATCCCAGCATTTGGGAGGCTGAGAATGGAGGATCTGGGTTTACAGCCAGCTTCAGCTATTTAGTGAGGCATTCTGCAACTTAGTGAGACCCTGTTTCAAAATAAAGAATAAAAAATAGGGCTGGGGATAGAGCTTGGAGGTAGAATGCCCCTGAGTTCAATCCCCAGTACCACAAAAAAAAAAAAAAAGATGACTGATGAAAATCATTGTACTTTAAAACTGTGCAGTGCCAGACTAAAATAATTAAGACAGTTGGGTACAGGTCTAAGTCAAGGCAAATTAATTAAACAAGAGAAAGTCTAAGAACAGATCCAAATGAGAATTTAGTGTGTGATATGGTGGCATTCCTAGGCACCGCAGGAAGGCAAGTGGACTGCTTAGTAAATGGAGCTGGGGCTGATAACTAACTATGGGAAAATAAACACAAGGGGATCCTTGTCTTACAACATGTACGAAAATAAACTCCATGTGGAATGATAAATGTGAAAATACGAATCCAGGAGAGAACTAAGAAGGAATAGAAGAGAACATGGTTTTGGCAGGGGAAAATACGAAACCAGGAAAGAACTAAGAGGGAATATCAGGAAACATGGTCTTGGTGGGGGAAAGGCATCTCCAAGCTTAACAAAGGAAAGGAAACAAAAATACAAAGATTCCACCACCCAAGTATTTTAAAACTTGGGACTCTCAAAACATATCATCAACAGTAAAAGATAATGGTGAACTGGAGCAGGGGGGCTATAACACAGGGCAAATACGACTGAACGTCTTTGAAGAAAAAAAAGAGAATTATTTGTACTATGCATTTGTTGAAGTTTTATTTATAATGGTTTTGTTTTAGAAAACAAAAACAATTGGAATGTCAACTGGAGGGGCAGCTAAATATACCACTGCACCTTCACATAGTGCTGTACTTTGCTGCTACTAGAAAACATGTAGAAAACTACTTAGTGACATCCAAAGGGGGGGAAAAAAATCACATACCACAAATCTTTAAAAGGCCAATTAAAAATTGTACACAGTATCATATCAATCTTACAAAATAACAGTATCACATCTGTACAGAAAGGCTAACATTACATATACCAAAATATTTAAAATTTAAATCATCGATAACAAAATGTTTAAAATGAAAATCATCTTTGGATGATGAGATTAGGGATGACTTTCTTGTTTGTGTTTCTTTGCACTGCCAAAGCTTTTTACAATAAACATGAGGTATGTTTGAGCTGTAAAAATAAATTAATACACACACAGATGTGTATATGTATATATATATACACACACACACCTATATATATATGTAGTTGATAAGTTTGTCATATTTGTAGATATTATAAATTTGGGGCCTGCCAACCCACTGAAACAATGGAATTCAACAGGATGAAGGAAAACAGCCATAAATGTCAAGGTCCTACCTCAAGTTTAGGGAACGGGGAGGGACTGGTTGAACCCTCAGTTCCAGGAAAACAAACGCAACCCAGATCCTTTTCAGATGATTACGGGTCTGATACAGTCGGTGGCGTGCTAAAAGAATAGGAAGCTAACGATCAGAGCCTACATCAGGGAAGGGTTTTTAGCCCCCTTGTGACCAGCACCAGTGAGGTCTCACCAAGACCGTGGCTCACAAAGGACATCATCATTCAACAGACACGTCGCTCGGTCGCTCAGATGACGAGGATGGCAAGCAGTTTGGAAACCACTTCACAGGAAGGGTTATGAATGCTCGCCATGCGTGGGCAGTAGGGTGGAGAAGATACACGCGCAGGGACAAATGACAGAAAGACAAGGGCACACAGTTAAGTCATACGCGGCCCCTTCATTCACAGGTGCACCCTGCAGCTACTAAAATCAGGTTGGAGGAGAATTGCAAGTGAAGTCCACTGAATTCATACCTTTGCAAAGTTTTAAAAAGTCAGCCATTGGATCCACCTGGGATGGTTTAAGCTCTACAAATAACCACACCACAAGGAAGATTTGTCTTGTGGAAAAGAAACAAAGAAACCAGGCATGGAGGCGCACCCTTGTAATCCCAGCATTTGAGAGGCTGAAACTGGAGGATCCCGGTTCGCAGCCAGCCTCAGCTACCTAGTGAGGCCCTCCGCAACTTAGTGAGACCCTGTTTCAAAATAAAGAATAAAAAAATAGGGCTGGGAGTATAGCTCGGAGGTAGAATGCCCCAGAGTTCAATTCCCAGTACCGCAAAAAAAAAAAAAAAAAAAAAAAAAAAAAAAAAAAAAAAAAAAAAAAAAAAAAAAAAAAAAAAAGAAAAAGAAAAAGAAAAGAAACAAAGAGCAAAAATTGTTTCTATTCTTGATGGTGACAAACCCTAAACCCCCTGTATGATGTGACATACAAGAAAGGCTTTCTCTAACAACTAAAGGTGTCCATGGACTCAACTGTGCAAAGTAGGGACATTCAGAGAAACTCCATGACTGCTGTGTAGAAATATTTCAGTAGGATATTCCTTCATTGGGTTCAGTATTTCCTAGGTGACCCTCAAGAAAGATGCATCAAGAGCTTAGGAAAAACTGCTCATGGTGGCGCATGCCTACAATCCTGCTAACTTGGGAAGCTGAGGCAGGAGGATCGCAGGTTTGAGGCCAGCCTCAGCAACCTAGACCCTGTTTCAAAATACGAGATAAAAAGGGCTGGAGGTTTATTTCAGAGGTAGTGTGGCCCTGGGTTTAATCCTCAGTACTAAATAAATAAATAAATTAGTTTATTAAAAGTAGATATTTTATATAGTTCCATAGTTCCTCATTCTAAGCTCACAGAATCAATTTCTCAAGCGGAACCCCAAAATCAACCATTTTAAAATGGTTCACCAGCTGATTCTAATGTACAGCAAGATTTGGGAATCCTTGGGCTAGGGGATATCTTAATAATTTTTAGGAAAATTTATTTTCTTTTAAGGCGATACAGACAGGAACCAAACAGCAAACATCACTGAGATGCACTTATTTTTAAACCACTGTCTCAACATGTCTAACCTCCATATAATACATCACTATTTTACATAAATGGACTAGATCTCTCTACATAACCACTTGCCTACTAGGTAAAGGCCATTTTTCCAAGTGAAAAATGCATCCACACCATCACTGCTGACAGCTGCACAGCTAGGCCACAGCAAGGACATGCTGTAATTATTTTAACCCATCCAACTAAAGAGTTCACCAACTTAAAACATAAATAAATAACTGAAAGAAAAAAAATAGTACTGTCAAGAGCCTTCATACATATCAATGCTCAGAAGCCACGGGCCTTCCTCAGAGAACAAGCCCACTTCAGTACAAATCCACACCACTGCCAACAGGGTTCAGGAGCCCTGCCTTATGATTGGAAGTATAATCAATTTAAACTTTTTTGTGTGTGGTACTGAGAACAGAACCCAGGAGCATTTTACCTCTGAACTACACCAGTGGTCCTTTTTTTGTTTGTTTTTTGTTTTGTTTTGTTTTGTTTTGAAACAAGGTCTTGCTAACTTGCTGAGAGTCTCGCTATGTTGCTGAGGCTAGCCTGGAACCTGCGATCCTCCTGTCTCAGCCTCCCAAGTCCTGGGATTACAGGCATGTGCCACTATGCTTGGCAAAATAAAGCCAGGCACAGTGGCATACACCTGTAATCCTTACTACTTGGGAAGCTGAGGCAGGAAGAACAAAATATAGAGGCCGGCCTGAGCAACTCAGGGAGACCCTGTCTCAAAGTAAAGGACTGGGAGTGTAACTCAGTGGGGCAAAGTGTCTCTAGGTTCAACCGACAAAATAATAAACATGTATATGTTTAGGGGACTAACAGCCTGTCTATGCCACTGGCAGAATGGCTTCTTAGATTTTAAAGCAAATCCAACCAAAACCAGCAAGAAGGTCTTTGCAGAACCCATAAGCATTTTTGTTTGTTTCTGGCCTCTTTACTACAGCACTCACTTCTGAATTGCATACCCTGCTCGCTCACTCTCCCCATCATCCCCCAGAACCAGAGGGTAACAGGACAGTATCATCAATGAAGCTTCCAGAAGATGCAGCTTCTAGGAACTTGGACAGGCTCTACCTAGAAATATAATGATGATTCCTTCCTTCCTGGGTCCCAGGGCCAAAATCTCTTCTTTCCTCCAGAAGGCCGAAGGTGGTGCTCAGGAAGCAGGAAGTGCCTGGGACCGAGGGAGGATGGCGTGAGAAATACAGAGGGGCAGAGAAGCCGAACAGGATCTGGTCTTCTCAGGTGTGACCCGAGAAGCATTCCCGATCAGAGGGAGCCTCGTTTTCATTTGGCTTTTGGCCGACCCTTGTCAATACTCAATGCTCGAAGGAGCGGCACGGCCTCCCCTGAAGACTTCTACATGGCACATGGTCACTGACTGTGTAGAACAGAGTCCAGGGGTCTGGAGGAAAGTGGCAGCGCAGAGAGCAAAGGGGCACGTCGCACATGGCCCGCTCTCAGCATCCCCCCAGGCTGGGGCCTTGTCCCCGGGAGGAGAAGACAGGCCTCTGCTGGTTTCCTAGCAACCTCTGCAAGCAGCCAGCAGTATCCCAGGCAAGGCCGTCCAGGGAAACATTAAAATGGCCACACGCACAGATGCAGAAGGAAAGCAGGCCTGCCTCCCAGTCAGGCACCGCAGGAGGCACGTGGCGGCCCAGCCAGCAGGCCCCTGAATCGAGTTCTGCTGCCCGGTGTTTGGGGGGCCTTACTTGCTTCTCCTTTACCCTGCGGCATCTGCAAAACACAGCTGTACCCCCAATTCACACCCTGCCACACAGATTAGGAAAATACCCCTTGACCGTCTTTCTGAGGACTTTATTTGCAGGCAGGGACACCCCAAGCATTCTCTCTGGACTATATTCTCTTTCCACCCACATTCTCCCCACTGTAGTGACTTCGACTGACCCACTTTGGATCAGCATCACTCTCTGCTAAAGGAACTTTAGCTCTACATCATCTGCCAGCAAGCCATCAGGACTGTCCACATGCCCCAAATGACCTCTCCTCTGGACCCTGACACTTGTCCCTTCTCTATCTGCCTAAGTTCATCTCATCCTGTCCAAGTGGAAGCCGCCATCCAGGCTGGCCTCGGAGGCACAGAAGGGGACCACTTGCTTGCTACCTTGGACACGGGGGGTAGTGAGTGCTGGACACACCTGTGTGTGGCCACCCACATGTTATATATAGCCCTGTGGAGTCCTCTTCGGGTACCTGGGCTGTTTCCCATGAAATTTTCTCATGTCATCAAATATTAATCATCAGATATTTACTATCTAGAACTGCTTCCCATCCATCAGGATACCTGTTCCTAGATGCCCTGGGAGGCAAACACCTCTGTTCCACAGACGGCATGGAGACACCTGTGGAAGGGCCAGGAGGACTGACACCTGTCAGAGCTGGGGACGGAACAGAACACCCTCGCCTCACTCCACCTTGCTTCCTATTCTGTCCCTACCAGGCTCCTTAGATAGACTGTTAGTTAAGTCCATACATGGCCAAACAACTATAAGGACTAGTGAAATTAGTAGTATCTCGGGCACTGTCCCATACATAAAAATTACAGCCAACAGATACACATACACATAAACTGCCATCTGTCCGTAACAAGGACAGAAGACACAAACACGCATGCCTCCTATCTTGGATGTGTTCAAATTCCTCATTTATTTATAAAACCAAAATCCAAGTTAACGGTTTCCCAGGGTCCCCGTTTCTATGGCCTGATCCCCCCTCCCCCCAGACTGTTTTATGTAAAGGAAGCACCAGGCGCACCCAGGGATGAAGACTACTCTGCAGCCCACAACGTCACCTCCCAGATCTCTGCCGTGACCTCATCAATCTCAAGTCCCTCTCCTTGGTAGTGGATGAAGTGGGAGCTAATGAAAACGCCAAGGAAATCAGCACCGCGAGGGAAATGCCAATACTCATTCGCCATCAACATCAACCGGCGGCTGCTTCTATCCTGCTCATCCTAACGCTTCCATGACGTGCCTCCCGGGCGGGACTGCATCTCGGAGCTCTGTACCGTGCCTGGTTCACAATGCTATTACTCATTAAGTGTCAAAATAATAATTATAGCAGATGGCGAATTCACAAGCGGGTTCCTCGCTGGCAGTAACGGGCGAGCCTACACTTGCCCCGGGCACACAAAAGTTTAGCAGTCAGAAGGCTATAAAACGTCCTGTTCTTTTTGTTATTGACTTGTTTATTGGCATTAAGGAGAGGCTCCCACTTCTCTCTTCTTAGAGTTGGTTTCCACAGGTTAAACTTCTTTGAAGCCACACAAAACAATGTGCTTTGTAGTCTGTTAACTAGCGCTGGAATGACTTTGGATTTGACCGTCTATAGGATGAATACTCCTGTTCCTGCCGGTCTGACTCCCTCTCTCAATATAGCATCCCTGGAGAGCTTCAGGAGCTTCCCAGGAATATCAAAATATAGTTAACACAGATATATTTCATATAATATAAACATATTTAAATACATACTTATATATACATAAATATATTTACATATTTAATATATATGTGTGTGCATATATGTACATATACATACACACATACACACACACACACTGTCCCCTGCTTTCCTACAAGTCATTAATGGTAAGGGGGAAAAAAAAGTAATAGAGCCCAAAGGGTTTCCAACAAAGGCTGTGTTTTCAGCCAACGGATGGATGGGAACTACAAAGTTGCCCTGAATATTCTCAGGCAGGAGGGTGGGGTGGGACCATGCCAGTTGATGGGCTGGGGTGGGTGGGTGTAACTACAACACCAGCCTTAAAAAGCCAACAGGCTGTTGAATGCCAAGCCTGCACTATTAATTTGCATATGACATTAATTTTGCTGTCAGTGTGTTAATGTGTGATTAATTCTGTCATGGGTTAGAGCAAGGAGAATTAGTTAATTGTCAGAAGCCCTTCTCATTCACTCTCTCAGGCACCCCCCCCAACCACCACCTCCTTCCTCTAACTTTCCTCTTCTTTCTCTTCCTATTAAACTAACCTCCAGGGTTGGCTTCCTGGGGGCACTTCTTTCCTATAGGATTTTGATCCCATCTCCTCCTAGTCTTCCTACAAATGCATTTTTAGAGCCAAGCCGTGAGGACACAGATGGGTCTTACCCGGGCTCCCCCACTGGCAAGTCTGAACTCAGTCCAGGCCGTTGTGGGGGGTGGTTTGGGATGGTCTCACAACAGGGGCACACAGGTTCCATTCATAGTCATGGTCAATTGCCAGCGCCTGCAATACCTGCATACATTGTACAATCTGCACCTTGTATGCTATGCAAATAACCTGTGGGGCTGGAACAAGCCGGGATGTGAACTTCACATAAAGCCATCGCTGTGATGTAGAAAGAGGTTATTGGGCCACCCGTTCCCCCTTGCTGCCCAGAGAGAGTGGCTGGCTTCTTCCTTCTGAACAATTCTCACCGGCAATCAAGGTAGATTCACGTTCCACTTGGCTCTAGTGAATCACAAGCATTTTTATCTTGTCAGTTATTCTACCACCTAGCCAGCTAGCTATACTTTGAATAAAACAGTAACAAAGTCCAACCCAAAAGAATCTTGAAGCCAGGCGTGGTGGCACACGCTTGTAATCCCAGCATTCGGGAGGCTGAGACCAGAGGATCCAGGTTCGAGGCCAGCCTCAGCTACCTAGTGAGGCACTCCACAACTTAGCGAGACCCGGTTTCAAAATATAGAATAAAAAATAGGGCCGGGGGTATAGTTCGGAGGTAGAATGCCCCCGAGTTCAATCTCCAGTAACGAAAAAAAAAAAAAAAAAAGAATCTTGAGTTGCCTAACTCTATCAGTGGCAAAAGAATCCTAGAGTCCTCTCCCCTGAATGCCAGAAACTTTTGGAGAATACAGGTGTGTCCCAGGTCAGGATAATCAGCTCCTAACCCTGACAGCAATGCACAGAGGCAGGCCGGCAGGTCAAGAAAGGGTGATTCTGGTGGTGACACTGCCCAGCTTTGCTAAAATGCAGCCCACACACATGTATCCATGGAGCCCATTCCCATGTCTTTCCACAACCTCAAGCTGCCTTTCATCTTGAAGCACATGCACAACTAAGAGTGAAAGCAAACAAAGCGACTACCACCTCAAACTTTATAATCATCCAGAATTCATCTCATTCATAGAGCTGAAAAACCAAGCGTCCTGCCCTACTCCTTCCTGACCAATCACTCCGGGGCGGGGGGTGCTGGATTTGGCACTAGCTAAGGACAGGCAAAGACCACAAGTGTCATGTCCTCTGGAAGACATGAATGAAATGAGAAGTAGCACAGGCTGCTACTCCCCCACCCCTATCCCCGTCCCCAGCAAGTTACATAACACGCATTGTTTCTTGCAAAGGGCCTTAAATGTGTGTCTGAAATCTAAAAGCATGTTTTCAAGAATTTACTTATGTTCACTACAATGAAGAGGAAGTAGGCAACAAAGACCTATTTACGTGTTGCAACAAAACTTTAGGGTCTTGTAAAAAAGCCCAGGGCTCGCTGTGTACCTTGGATTGGAAGTGACTATTTTAATTTGGAAACACATCTATCAACTGCAAATTTTGTGTGTGTGTGCGCGCGCGCATATGTGTGCGTGTTACTGGGGATTAAACCCAGAGGAATTCTACCTCTGAGCTACACTCCCATCCCAATTTCATTTTATTTTTTTAAATTTTAAAACAAGGTCTCCCTAAGTTGCTGAGACTGGCTTCAAACCTGCAATCCTTCCGTCTCAGTCTCCCAAGTACTGGGATTATAGGCATGCACCACCACACCTGGCTCTGCAACTTTTGTTAAACTTGCAAAGAGTAATGTTCTTTTAGGCCATGGTCACTTTAATGTCTTGTTATTTTATTTCACAGATGCCCTAATAGCTAAACTCAAACTAGATGTCAGAGAGAGATGGAATTTCCTACAGTCACCAACTAAACAGTGCTTCTAAGCAATGTGTTTTCCCATCGCTGTTTCTGTCTCTCTCTCACACACACACTCGCTCAGTCTCTATCCTCTCCTCCCCAAGTAATAAAAGCCAGATAAATCCACAAAAGAGGCAAAAGAAGAGGAACACAGAAAATGCTACTTTTCAAATCCTTGCTTGTACTACAAATCCTTTTAAAAATGAACGAAAATATAGAATCCACTGCAAAACTTAACTGGAAGTGTCTCTGATCAACAGAATTTGGGGCTCCTCTGCCTTTTTGGATTATGTATAGCTCGAACTGCTTTACCATGGGCATTATTCACACATGAAACTGGACTTACTCAGCACGTGGGAAATAGGTCCTGATCACCCCCCTGGCCAAGAAAGATCCCATGACATTTTGGTAAATCAGCCAAAGTCTAATACAGACACCAGGCTTAGCAGTTGCTGTATTCAGAGAAGGGAAGATTATAAGCTCCGCCCTTGTGTGCAAAGCAGAGGCCAACTGCCCTGCTTCTGGAGTATTCTCAGGGCCCATCTATTCTCAGGGCCCGATAGCCAGCCTCTTCTGTGCACCACGGACCGCGTCTCAGCTTCTCCCAGTGTCCGCGCCTCTCCCTTCTCCCACACAAATAACCAGCCTTCCTTTCTCCTCCATGTATCTGTGTGTGTGTGTGTGTGCGCGCACGTGCGAGCACATGTGCATGCACGGATTTTACTGGGGACTGAACCCAAGGGCATTCTACTGCTGAGCTATACCCTCAGCCCTACTTTTTTTTTTGAAACAGGGTCTCACTAAGTTGCTGAGGCTGGTCTTGAACCCACGATTCTCTTGTCTCAGCCTCCCATGTCCTGGGGTACTGGGATTACAGGTGTACACCACCATACCCGGCTTCCTCCCTTCTCAGTGATCCTCTGCTTAAAGATAATTCTTCATTTGCTCTCCCACTGGGGAGACCAAATTCTTTCCATGGTAGCTTCTGCTCCTGGTAATAATGCACGTTCACCTGCCGGGTTGCCCTGGAGTCTAGAATAAACCATACTCCTCCAGGTGCTGGGGACAGGGGAGGTAACACCACAAGTCACAAAAAGGAGGAAAAGAGTTACACAGTGACTTGGGCAAATGTTTCCCATGAGCATACCCGATAAAAACACCCCAGAGGCAGGGGCCATGCCAGGGCCCCGGGAGGGGCTGGGAGTTCTGCAGCATGGCACTGGGGGCAGGCTGGCAGCTGACCCCCCCTCACTGCACAGCCCGCTGCCCCTCTGGAGCCGCCCTGGGGAACTGGGAACGGCTTTCCATGCCAGGCACACTCCCAGGATCATGCTCTCTCCAGAGCTCTTTCCCCCACCAAAAACCCCGAGGCCTCCGGAGTGTACACTAACCACAAGCCTTTGAGTGGCTCATGTATTTACAAACTGAGGCATGTCGAAATCAAAGGGGATACCACATGACATAATTCGCATTAAAATGTCAACAGGCTGACAATTTATAGAGTCAATCCACGGAAGGTGGGGAGGACTAAGACTTAGTAATTGTTTAATTCCTGCTGAAACCCACGGCCGCTGTGCCTTCGGGAAGCCGGGATGCGCTGGGGGCCTCCTGCCTGTGCAGCGCCCCGTGGGGCTGGCGCCACGCCAAGGCAAGGCAACAGGTTTAACCATTTAGGGCGCTCAGGGTTGAGACAGAGAGAAGACATGGGCTTTAAGGGAGAGGCACAGGAAAGGAAGTAGGAGGAAAGAGAGCGTGTCCTTCCAGAACTTGGCTTAGGTGGTCCCCAGAGGGAAAAGGTCCCTGTGTTGTATCGCTGGTGCTCTCTGTTCATCCCACGTGTACCGAAGCTGGAGGTTTGAATACATGCAAAAGGCGCACGCAGGCCTGATTCCCTGGCTGCTGTAGACGGCAGCCTGCTCAGCCAGGAGCTCTGAGAGGGGGCTCGAGGTGTCTGCCCATTGATGGCGACAGGCCCCTAACCTCCAGGCCCTGGCTCCACAAATGAGCAAGAATGCCATGACCCAAACCAGCTCCTTGTTCAGATAAAATTGCCCCTTCTCTTCTCCCTCCCTCGCCAGCCATACTGTTCTGGCCCCTGGAACATAAGACACAGGTGTTCACGCCAGCTTCAGACACAGTATTTTCACACCTGGTGCGCCTCCTCTTGCACTCCTGAAATTGCTCTTACTTGCATTCATTCCAACTTACAGACCCTTGCTGCGGGAGAGAGTCCCACTAGGGGTGAGGTCTGGTCAAAGGGAAAGAATTTGAAATGGCCTGTGGGGCGGGGGGGGGGGGGGGGAGGTGGCCAACTCTTGACTGTCCCCTGAGCTCTGAGTCAAGTTGTCTTTTTATCATTGCACATGAGACACACATTTAGAAAAGAGAAATGGTCTAAATACGAAGGTTTGACAAAGCTTACAGGTAATCATCACTATCTGCATTAGACACACACACACACACACACACACACACACACACACACACACACATACACATCTGTAAAGATGGCTCCACTCTGTGGGACTTGCTCCCTGAGGATGCCCAGGGCCACAGGGGCTGCGGCAGAGCCCTCCACACAAGCTGTCTGTGTATAAACAGTGATACCTCATTCTCTCTTCTACCTCATTAGCTGAAACACATTAAAACAAGTGTGTGCTGGGAGCAGAAAATGAGCCTGCTAAACCAAGCTGATATAATCCTCATCAGCTGTGGGAAATTAGACAGGGGGTGGGGCGTGGACTACTCAGATACAACTACTGCTTCGGGCATGCGCCAGACCCCAGATCCCCTAGGACGAAAGGGGGACCACAGGAAAAGGAACTGGAAAAAGGAGAAGGAGGGAGGGAGGAAAAGACAATACTCCACACACCTTACAAGCAGAGCTTCCAGTCCATTCTTAATCATCGCCCCAAGGGAGAGGTGTGGCATCTGATAAAAATACACCTTTATTTAAGATTCTCCTGCACATAAAAATCTCTGCCAAGCCATTTAGAATAAGAGGGGGGAAATAAAAATGAAAGTAGGCTCGCTCGCTCGCTCGCTCTCTCTCTCTCTCCCTCCCTCCCTCTCTTTTAGCAGAAGTCAAAGAAGACAGCAGGCTCCATGGAATCTACTCTTCCAGACAGGTTTTATAAGTGCAAAGTGTCTCCAGGCTCAAGGTCCAAAGTCCTAAGACTCAAAAGGACCAGGACACAGAAGCACATAGAGGAAAGCAAGCGTGCTTCCAAAAGTAAAGGACCTGTGGGGTGTGGTAGCTCAGGCCTGTAATCCCAGTTCTTGGGAGGCTGAGACAGGAGGCTGGCAGTTTGGAAGACAGTCTCAGCATCATAGTGACACTCTCAGCAACCTAGCAAGACCCTGTTTCAAGCCCAAAAAGGGTATGGGGGGGGGGGGTAATAGCTTAAATTCAACCCCCAGTAATACACGCACGCACGTACGCACGCACGCTTTACAAGGTAAACAACCAGATAAAGACAATGGGAATTCAAGGCTATGTAGCTACAGAACAAAACCAGCACCTGGCTTTTTCCATCTTTTCCAACACTGAGTCGCAGATTAGAACTGGTACGCTTAGAAAAATACTCATAAGACCTACTAGGGAAGAAAGCAAAACTAAGGTGTGTGCCCTTCCGAAGTAAGGACGATTATGGTCACACTAAAGATAAACGGCAGAATCATTACATACACGTAAGGCAGGAATGCAAAAGACTTACAGATGATACTCGTAAAATGTAAAATGGGGTGCAAGAAGGAATAATCGAGCCATGCCCCACATCCTGGATATTATAATATCACATTTGATAGTGATAATTACCCCATGGGAAATGAGTGTCAGTATGCAAAGCTTGCTTTTGCATTTCTTCATTTGTGTTCAAATTTGCAACCTTAATGTGTTATTGCTGTTGATTTGCATTGCATTTCATAGGTGTTTCCAAACACTAGCCATGGGCACGTACATGACACAGCTCAGCTCTTGACACTGGTGGGAAACCCAGAACTTAGTCCTCCTGGTACCCTGTAATATACCACTGGAATTACAAGGATCTGCTCTGCTTTCCAAATAGGCTTTCCGTATCTGCTCATCCTGATATAGTCATCGGGCAGGCAATGAACTGGGCGTGGATTTTTCTGTTGCACATAGTTTCAGATGTTAAAGACGATTGTTCCACACTACGTTTAGTTTCTTTGGAATCAAGAAGGGAGGCATCTCCTCCCACTGGATGACTCAGAGATATAATCAGAGATCTCAGGATTAGGAACATATTTCATTAAAAGGAGGAGGAGGAAGAAGAGGAGGAGGAGGAGGAGGAAGAAGAGGAGGAGAAGGAGAAGGAAGAAAGAAAACATCAGCTTTCACAGGAGGTGGGTAAGGGAGAAAACATCCATGATTTGAGTAGCCAAGGAGATTAATTTTCAACATGCAAACAGAGAAGAGAGATGTGCTCTCTTTCTAAATACATACATATATACATACATACATACATACATACATGTATATATAAAGTTTCCATTGAAGAAAAACTTTGGAATATTTAAAATTGATGGATCACAAAAGGGTTGCCGTGGAAACCGTTTTGCATAGTTGGCTGCAGGTGCTCCCTACAGTGAACAGAAGCCTGGATGGGGCAGACACAAGCAGGGACGCAAATGTAAACATTAAAGGAAGACTCCTAAGGCAAGGTGAAGTCATCGGTGCCACCCGCACCACCGTGGCTTTCAACATAAATGTACTCATTTATGCAAGGTGGGGACGGCAGCTTTGAGGAGCCAACCAGCGCTGCCTATGTCCAGAGGCAGCTCCCCCACCTTTATGATATTTGGTGGTACTGCCAAGGTTATAAAACGTACACAGGCAAAAGTAAGTAAATAAATAAAAGACACCAATGTCAAACACATTCTAGTTTAACTAGAGTTAAGCTTTCTTTTTTTCAGTCTTTGCCCTCTATGCTGTGCACGTCTGGATTATAGCTTTGGTATTGTTGTTGTTTTGTCTGGTTTTGTTTTTTAGAGTGAATATGTATTAGCTTTCATCAGAAAAAAATGTATATACAAGGGAGTGAAAAAAAATCAAATCAAGTAATATAGTTTTCTTTGCATGTGCTGGGTACTCTGTATAAATTTCCAAGCCCAAGGTCTTACTTGCAGGTAATTTCAGTCACATAAGGAAAATACGGCTATATTGATACTTGCCAGGAAGTTCTGCTTAAAAATAATATAAACTGGCCATGGTGACACATGCCTATAATTCTAGTACTTGGGAGGCTGAGACAGGAGGATCATGGGTTCTAGGCCAGCCTCAGCAACTTAGACAGACCTTGTTTCCTGGGTTCAATCCCCAGTACCACACACAAAATAAATAAAAGTAATAAAATAAACTGTCTCCTAGGTTACAGTGGACAAAGTTATGAAATTATGGCAGCATAAGGAACTTCACAGCTCACTTGTCACCACTGAAGACCTGGTCGGTATGTCTCAGAGAAAGTGTTGAACACATAGTAGCAAAAATAAACTTGGATGATTTTCTAAATCTAAGTACCTCACTAGGTCTCTTCTTGCTCCATTACCTAGGACAAGAGACAGAGGTCTCCTCCTCCTTTTTTTCTTAAGTACCACAAACATACACTCTCAGTACTTTTTTTTGTGTGTGTGTGAGACTGGGGATTGAACCCAGGGACATTCTACCTCTGAGCTATACTCCCAGTCCTATTTTTTATTCTTTATTTTGAAACAGGGTCTCAATAAATTGCGGAGGGTCTAAGTAGCTGAGGCTGGCCACAAACCCAGATCCTCCAATCTCAGCCTCCCAAGTACTGGGATTACAAACGTGCGCCACCACACACGGCTCCCCTCTTTGTACTTGAATAAAACTTAGCACCCTGTAGCAGCCCCTCATCCTTCACATACAGCTATCACCACAGGCTCACCAAGGTTAAATTTCCTGCTCAAAGCCATTTTGCCAAACATTGGCCACATTTCTCTTAAGGGAAATTCCTTTCCTCTGATCCACAACAAAACAGAACAAAAAAAAAAAAAAAAAAAAAAAAAAAAAAAAAAAAAAAAAAAAAAAAAAAAAAAAAAAAAAAAAAAAAAAAAAAAAAAAAAGAAAAGAAAAAGGAGAAAAAAAAAAAAAAAACCTACTGGCCTTTCTGTCCTGCGTGTCGAGTTCAAAGCCAAGGAAAACTGAGTTATAAAGGAACGTCAGTTATGTGGTCTACATCAGACAACGGAAAATCTAAAGCAGAAGGGTGGTGTTCATAAAGGATAACACATTGCTTTGTGCTGTGTGTTGACTATGCTGTAGGGACACCCCCACATATCATCTCATTTAATCTGTCCAGCAGACCTATCGAGCAGGTAGTTCTATATGGAAAGCGATTAAGTTACAAACGTCAAGCTGAGCGTGGTGGCACATGCTTGTAATCCCAGTGCTTGGGACACTGAGACTGGAGGATCTGGGTTCGCAGCCAGCCTCAGCTAGTGAGGCCCTCCGCAACTTAGTGAGACCCTGTTTCCAAATAAAGAATAAAAAATAGGACTGGGGATGGAGCTCTGAGGCAGAATGCCTCTGGGTTCAATCTCCAGTACCACAATAAAAAAAAAGTTACAAAAGTCAGAGACAGCCTGACATTGGGGCATTTCTCCCTGTTAAAACCCCAAGAGCTCCCTGGTTGTCCCAGGAGATGTTTGGTCATCCTAGCCTAAGGTTTTCTACTCTGCATCCTACCCACCAAGTGCTTGGCATCTAGTGGGCATCCATACACCTTTGGACTGGTCAAAAGACTGCTGCCGCCATTTATTTAATAAGAAATAGCAAAAATAAAACAGAATTTCCCAGCAAGCATGGCACACCCATATTTCCCTTATGTAACCAAAAGCAGACTCAGGTGAGAATTTAGGCTTGGACACTGGCCTCTGGTGGACATCGAAGCACCATTCAAATGGTCAGGAGCCCACTGGCCTTCCACTGTCCCTCCAGCAGCAGGGAGTGGTTCTGCCTCCAGTGAAACGTTCACCCTTGTTTGCAAAAACAGAAATAGCTCATCTGAGCCCTGTCTTCAGAGACACAACAGAGCATCAGTCTTGCTCTGTCCTTGGAGTGGGGGTGGGGGATGAAAGAAAGAGAGGAAGGAAGGAACTTCAAATCACACACAGAGCTTCCAGGTGAAGGATTTGGGCTGGGGAGAATGCCTATTAGGCTTGGGTATTTTATCTCCCCATTGTATAATGAAGATTTCAATTGTAGAGACAAGTAGGGGGGGGAAATCATAGAGTAGACACTTACATATATCCACTATCCAGATGCTAAGATTAATATTTCAGTGAATGTCTGTTCATCTCTATAGCTACTGATGCACCTTACATTGTTGGGACGTTCCCAAGTAAACTGCAGCCAGCAGTACAACTGTCTCCTCTTCCAAACATGTCAGCATGCACGACACTCATGATGATTTAATATCTGCTTACTGGGTCTTTATTTTTGAGCATTTTTATAGGTCACTTTAGCAGATTTCCTTACTAACAAAACACTGGTACCTCCCAGTACTTGGGAGGCTGAGACATGAAGATCACAGGTTCAAGGCCAGCCTCAGTAACTTAGCAAGACCCTGTTTCAAAATTTAAAAATTTTTTAAAAGGGCTGGGGGTATAGCTCAGAGGTAGAATGCCCCTGGGTCCAATCCCCAGTAACAACAACAACAACAACAAAAAGTTCTAATAGCCAAACATGCATGAGAGGACGCTCTAGTGACACCAATTTAGTAAGAAGGCCTTAGGTTCAGTACACAGATGGATGGATGAATATATGTTTGTCCTCTGCCCAGCTCACCCTCCTGTGTGACTACTCTCCCTTTCAGACTTTACTCCAAAGCCAGCTTCCCAGTCCCTCTTGGGATCTAACCAACTGGGTGTCATTTCTCACCCCCGTTTCCTGCCCTTGTTGCCTCCCTGCATGCCTGTGCAGCTCTTGTATTTACATTTGGTGGCTCATCCTGAATGAGCCATCCCTCTCCACAGCCTATCTCACAGCTTGTGTGTATGTGTGTGGTGCTGGGGATGGACCCCAGGACCTCGCACATGCTAGGCAAGTACTCTGCCCATCCGAGCTGCATCCCCAGACCCTCTAGTGCTGCTTTTCAAACAGGATCATGACTTATTAGTGCAGTGGTTCTCAATTAGAATCCCATCAGAACATGAAACCAGAATCTATGCACAGCTCCCTGGGTAGAGAGTCGCAACACTTGTAGATCAGGAAATCAACTTGTAATATACAACACAACAGGATAGAAAGTAGCAGACTGTATCGAAGGGATGCAATTATTCTGTACAAAGTTCAGTTCAATCACATGTACACAACATCTACATGTATGAGCTAGGTGATGGATGTAAAATGTATTTCTTTGGGGATCAGGGACAACAACATTTATAAGCCACTGTTGCTCAAGAAGCTAACATATTATGCTGGATCACAGAAGGTGCTGGAAGGCACATGGCTTGAATATAGGGCAGGAGCAAAGAAGCCGACTGGAGTTTCTGTTACTGGGAATATGATCTGCCCTCAAGAACATGGTTCTCAGTGGTGGAGGAGGATGGCCCCATCTGGGCCAAAATTAGCATCATTTAGACATTTGGACATCGGCACTTGCCCAGGGAGGGGGAATGAACAGGGCACAGTAGATTCTAAGGAAACAGATGTAACAGGTTTTCCTGGGTAAACCTAATCTTTCAGTGTCCAGGTTTGAGATTCCAGCTTTCTATATGAAATCTTCAGGTGACTCTTGTTGACAGTCTACCTAACATCTACAACATGCTGGGAAAAATTTAAAGTTGGATGAGAATCAACAGATCCTGTAGCTTAGGGTCTAACAACTGAGCGGCAGAGAAAAGCCACACACACACACACACACACACACACACACACACACACACACACACACGGGTTATAATATTATCTAAAAGGGGCAAAGTGTCCTTCCGAGAGTGCTGAAGACCTGGGAACAATTTTGAAGTGAACAGAGCCATTTGGGTTGGCAGGACTTTAGGAAGCAGAGCCAAAATCAGCTGCACATGGGAATTCTCAAAGGGCTTTCACATAAGCTTCACCATCTTGTAAGGCTGTTTCTCGGTGGCCCATAAAGAAATAAAGTTCTATGCAAAACTAACAATAATGATGTGGGCTGTAGACAGCTCAGGAATGCCCTGGTCTACACATAACATCCGCTTTATTCCAACATATGCTTTTAGACACTGACTTATACTGCTCAAGTGTTCAGACAGGGCTGCTTTAGCAGATTCTAGGGTAGGGGAGAAGCCCGGGGCACATTCTGCTGGTCCTCTGTCACTCAGTAAATACTTATTGGGCTGGTGTCAGACACTGTGCTAAGAACTAGGGACATGATTATTAACAAGACAACTATGGTCCCTGACATCTTGGGAGACCAGTAAATAAATAAGCAAACAAGAAAAGCAAATAATCTCTGTTGGCATAGAGAAGTCAACTCAGGCAAAGTGATGGTGTAGCTTCTTGAGAGCGAGTGATCAGGGAAAGCCTCTCTGAGGATCAGACATTTAATACGAGCTGCATGTCAAGGTCAGGAAAGTGTGTTCCAGACAGTGACGTGGAAGGTGTAAAGGCCCTGTGGCTGGCACAATGAATGAACGGTAAGAAAGTCAGTGTCACTGGCATGCAGTAGGCAAAGGGGAGAGTGTTTTAAGATGACGTCAGCAGGAAGGGAGGAGCTCAGATCAGAGGGGTGTGCAAACCACCGCAAAATGTTTGGTTTTTATTCTATGTGGGATCGGGAAGCCACTGTTGGGGCTCTACAAGCCTGTGAAAGGACCTGATTTTCAACTCCACAAAATCACCCATACAGAGAAAGGTTACCAGGGGCAAGAGTCCGAAGCAGGGAGAGAATGAAGACAGTGAGAGACTATGGGGTTTACATGGGACGATGGTGGAAACCTATTTCAAAGATAGAGCCAAGAGACACTGCCCACGGATCAGCTGTAGAGGACTGGAAGAGAGGCCCACAGGTAACTGCCAGCTGTTGGATTTCAGCAAATGGTAGACTAGAGGCAGTCCCGACCAAGATGAGGGAGCCCAGGAGCAATGGGCTTGGGGGCAAGGTCATCAAGGGTTCTCCCCGGGCCTGGCTAAGCTAAGTTGTCCATTACCCGACATTCAAATGCAAATGTCCGGTAGGGAACTGGACACAGGGAGAGGTCAGGGCTGGAGACAAAGACTCAGGTGTCATCAGGAGGTAGGTGGTATTTAAAGCCACCAGAATGAATGGCATGTGTAGGGACATTAATAGAAACAAGAAAGGGCCTGGACTGAGCCCTGCGGGATGGACCATCAAGTAACTGAGGAGAAGCCAAAAGACAGGGGAGAAAGAGCCCAAGGGCAAAGGCTGCTGAAGGTCACATGGAACTAGAAGGGAGATGATGGATTCAGCAATGCAGAGGCCACCGTGAAATATGTCACTTCTGGATCCAGTGATTGAGAGGGACATCATGAGCCCACATCCACATGGGCGTAACTGAAGGCAGGGAGCCATTAGCCAAAGAGAGTCAGGGCAATGTGGCCTCAGGCAGGTGCCACGGCCCCCACTGAGGACCAGCTGGCTTCTGCAAGCAGAGGCTGCCCACTTTGACCACTGCACCCTCAGCAGCTCCCAGGCTACCTGCAGAAGGCAGCGGCCATCCTTCCTCCTGTGCATTCCCAGTGCTGAAGATGGAGGTAACAGAAACCGTCTCCTTCCTGACTTCCAACTCAACTCCTCGACCTTCGAGAACCTTTCTGTCCCAGGATGAGCTGTTCAGCATCAAGGACAAATCATGACTGTGCTGTTCATCTTAACTACCTGCTACCAAAAGGGCACCTTTTAAACACTCCTCAGCTACTTTCCTTAAAAATCAACTTGCTCTATAAGTTAAAACAAGAAAGCAAAGGAAACTACAAACACCCCACAGGTGTCCACCAGTGCTGTGTTCTGCAGTGACCATATCGCCAGTGCTGGAAGCACTCGGGATCTTAGGAGGGTTAGAGGCAAACCAGGTAAGGAGACGAGGTCACACCTGGGGCCACCACCACCCTGGAGCCAGTCAGTGTGACACGTGATCAGGACAGAGAAACGGTGCTGGAGAGCTTTCTGAGAAACCAGAGATGGGTCACTGGAGTCTAAAGAAGGGGTAAGGAAATAGGCGCTTCCTTCAAGTCAGATCAAAAAGACATTTTCCAACAGGGCCCAAAGCCCATTTCAAGCAACCTGGGACACGTACGACCAAATCACAAAGAAATGAACACTTAAAATGACATCTGTTGGATTAATTAGCTGTGTAATTAGTCTCCCTCAGTGGACTTGGGCTTTGTCGCCGCCACTGTCTGAAACCTCCCCAGGTGAGATTTTATTCCAAGTGCCATGCTCTAAGAGGGATAAAGAGCCGGCCAGGCACAGAGGAAAAGAGGCTGACTGTGTGTGAGGGAGGCGTTGAGAAGGAGGGGAGGGTTTCTAGAGAACTCTGGGGGTCTTTGGGAAGCTAGAAGATCGGGGAGAGAAAGTCATCAATAGAGGAAGGACTCAAGACGCCGCCACCACCGCCTCTGAGCAAAGCTAAGGCAGCTGAGATCAACACGTCAAAGGCTCAGAGCCCCAAATTATGGCAGCAGGGGTATGGGGAGGGAGACAGCAGGTCTGGATTCAGAGGAGGATACTGAGACTGGATGGAGGTCAGCACTTAAAACCCTGTGGTTTCCCTACGTGGCCAGCTATAGGCATCATTAATTTGAACCATGTCTGGGCAAAAATAATAACAAAAATGGCCCAAATCTAATCGGAGAACCAGAATGTGAACACGCACGCACAAATAGGGGTACCCAGCCAAGCCACGCCTACGGTGCTTCCTAAACACAGCTGGCTTCCGAGTCACACTCACTGACTAATGTCTAGGACGGTGAGGAAATCACAGTCCCGGGACCAGCGCCACTTGGCTCCGCTGACTACCAGAGCCCAGGAATGCTCCCCAAGCTCCCTCTATCTTTAAGTATTTTAGAAAACACTAGGAAGAAAATCCAGGAAGGTGGTGGTGGAGGGGAAATACAGTCTATTCTGGGATGATTCCTGAGTGAGTCTTTAGGGAGACCCGCTCCCCCCTCCCCTGCCCCTCACAGCACAGAGCACCCTCAATAAAGGGAAATTATCTGACACTGCGAGGAGAACCTTTGGGGGCCCATGACAGTCTGGTTCATTGGGGCCTGGATCGGGAAACTTTCTATTCAGATGAGCCCTACTGGAATCAGCAGGGTGTGTTCCAAAGCTGGCTGGGGTCTTTCCAGTGTAAACACAGCCAGAGCCCCTTTAGAGTTCCAGGAGTGCAGCCTCTGCCTGCAGGACCACCATGGTGACACTGGCTCCTTCCCAAGCCCCCTCAAAGGGCCAGAGGGGACCAGGGGACAAACAGCCAGCCCCGATATTATCATTTATGTTGTCCTACCCACAGGTGCATCTACCGAGGGAAAAGCAAGAAGTGAACCGAGTAAAATCTGCGTGTGTGCACCAAGGTCCTACAGCTGACCGCAGCTAGGGGAGACCTGGCTCCAGTGACAACCAAGGGTGATGGAACACTGAAAAGCCCAGAGGCCGCTCGTGAGTCCATTCTCCTCCTCAGACGATCACAGGCTTCACCCTGCTGTGGTTGGTTGCTGGATCCATCCAGCTTTTTGGCTGGAAGGAGGTGTAAGGGAAGTGAGGGTGCACCAGAAGGAAAGTTCCAATCCTGCAGAGGTTTGACCTGCTTTCCCCCCTAGCTTTGGGAGAAATCATCCTCTCCTAATTCAGAAGCACGCCTGATACCTGCTCACCTCCCGTGCTTGGCCCAAGGGCGCTCTTCGGACAGAACAAGGTTCTGAAGAAAGAGAATGGAGGATGGGGAGCAGAGAGGGTGTAGGGCCTGGGGCATCCAGAGCACAGAGCGTGGATGGTGGGGGCAAAACCCTCCCTGTACACGATGCTAACAAAGAGCTCCCCACACACGGCAGGCTGAAGTCCCAGTGTGCAGGAAATCCCACTCCAATGCTCAGCACCAAGCCAGGGGAAGACGCCCCTCTTTGATTCACGTGTCTCCCCTGTGAAACCCCAGCTCAAGCACGCTCCCATCCCAGGGACTAGGGTCTGCACCAGCCAGAGGAGGGCAGATCTGGGTGACAGCAAAGGGCACCTTCCACTGCAGGACCACTAGTCCTGCACCACACTCTGAGAGCCAGGAAGACAAGGACTCCTTGACTTGACAGGTGTCATCCAGTGGAGGCCACCAAGGTCATTTCAGAAGTGGATATAAAGGAGGCCCGATAGTCCCCAAGAGGGGACCTACTGCCAGAGAGAGCAAACAGGGAGCAGAGAGACTCAAAAGGGACAGCAAATATCTCTCTAGCTCCCTCTATAAGAGAAAACATACATCTACTCATTATTTGAGACTGGCTGTATTTGCTTAGTATGATATTCTTGAGTTTTGTCCATTTTCCTGGAAAAGGTGGGATTTTGTTCTTCTTTGTGGCTGAGTAAAATTCCATTGAGTGTATATGCCGAAGTTTTGTGATCCATTCACATCTGTTCCATCCATCCTAGGCTGGTTCCATCCATCATTTGGCTATTGTAAATTGTGCTGCTATGAACATGAGTATGCAAGTATTATAATATTCTGGTTTTATTTTGGAGATGGAAGATGAAGTCATAAAGAGTATAATGGCAGAAATAATGCTATGAAAGCTGGGCGTGGTGGCTCACGCTTGTAATCCCAGCATTTGGGAGGCTGAGACCAGAGGATCCGGGTTCATGGCCAGCCTCAGCTACCTAGTGAGGCACTCTGCAACTTAGTGAGACCCTGTTTCAAAATAAAGAATAAAAAATAGGGCTGGGGGTATAGCTTGGAGGCAGAATGCCCCTGAGTTCAATCCCCAGTACCACACAAATACAAAACTACCAATTCCAATATCAATGATATACATGGGGAGGAGTCGGGGAAGGGACCCAGTGGGGAGGGCCGCAAGGACTATATACATTCTATACCCCAATATGATGTAAAATTTACAATGCATAAAAAAAAGACAGCAAGTGATGAGCAGTCCTCCCACAATCGCAGTGCATGATGCGCATGTGCCATCCTGGGAAGGAAAGCACAGGTATCACTGTTGACCTAAGAGACCAGGGAGGCTTCGGAGGCCCCGTGCTGAGCCAGGGAGCCTGCCCCTGCTAGCTAACAGTGACAAATCAAACACTATCCGTAGATAAACATTGCTAACCTTCTAACGAGTTTGCCTTTTACAGGAGGAGGACGCAGGCCCTGGAGAAGGTTCCCTAATCATTCCTGATGATTAGTCCCAATTCAAACCTACTCTCTGCATTTCCTCTTAGAGACCTATGTATGATAAGCACTGGAGTTCTCCCGTGGATGATAACCGATGCTCAAATGCAGTGGATTTTTACATCTAAATAACAGTTGCAGGAGGAGGTCCAAGGAGGCCTCCTAGAGCAAGGGCAGTTTTAGCAGCTGGCACAGCTCCAGCAGACTGAACCATGGGGCATCCCAACTCTACCTTGGTGGGTGATGCAAAAGCATTTTGATAAAAAAGAAATATGGGGAGGGGTCTAGGAAGTAAAATTTAACAAATAGTGTTAGAGAAATTTTCAAATTTCATTAAAGGAGAAAGCATTTTATTTAATGAAGAAAATGTGAAAATCTGGTATGTTGGTTTTCTATAAATAACACAAAATTGGAAATTATCATTAGAGACATTTGTAATTTTCTTCTTTTGTTGGGAGGCACTGAGAGGGAAAGAAAAGGAGCTTTTTTACAAACAAAGATGCCTTGGGCTCTTGTACAGCCTGCTGGTGGGTCACCATGAATTTCTTCACCCTTGAGAGGTAGATTTGCCAAATAAAATATAGGATGCCCAGTTAAATGTGAATTTCAGATAAGTATATGTATGAGTATATTTTATAAAACAGACTTACACTGAGAAAGTACTTGTCCATCTGAAATTTGCATTTAACTGGGTGTTGCCTATTTTTGTTATATTTGGCAGTCATACTAAAGCCACTGTGGTAGTTTTATAGAAAACATTTCCTATGGTCTAGGTGCTATTCTACCTGCTTTGCATGTGCTGATTAAATCTTCTATTATTTTTCCTATTTTTAAGCAGGGAAACTGAGGCACGGAGGGGTTACCCGTTCACAAGTCAGTGAGCCATGTCAGAGTGCTGGGGCTGCCATTCTAAAGTTGCTGGCTTTAATCATCTCCATCATTTCTGAGAGTGGCAGAATTTCTGTCATTGGAAAATTGTAACCTTTCATCCAACATCCTAGCTGCTTCCAAAAAGAAAAAAAAAAAAAGTGCTGGGGATCTAATTTTATTAAAGTATAAAATTACTTAGTACTACCGAAATGGTTTTCATAAGAACAGCCTTTCCCAACCTACACTTAACTAGTATTTATAGTTCTGAGTTATGTTTGAAACAGGATAAAGAATACAGTTCAGGTGTATTATGTAATTATTGAAAGACTTACCTTTTCCTGACAATGGCGAATTGTTCCCTCATGATTTCCCTTTCAAAACAAAACACCAGAGACACCTGTTGGAGCTGTAGGTATGCAAATTTGCCCCGTGAGTCCAAGTCTTCAGCGAATTCAAGGGATTAAAAAATGGAGCCCAGGACTCTGCCTCTTTGGAGGCACCTAGTCCAAGGGCCTCCTGCCGGCTGGGGTTGACCCGGAAGGACTGCAACATGATGTGGGGCAATTCTGGGATACAGAGCAATGGGCAAACAGTTCTTCTAGGGGCCACGGACCACCCTAAGCAGGCAGACAGATGCATCCAGTGCAAAGAATTCCTCCAGATGGGAGAGGGGTGGAGGGGAATGAAAGTTTGAGGCTTTCTCTCCTGAGAAGATCTAGGGCTTTTCCGCTGGAGGTTTTAGGGGGGAGGGCTCAACTCTTCTCACAAAGCAGTAGTTATTAATTCAAGTATCTGAAATTAGACCCCGGGTAACCAGCACCTGAAAACTATTTATAGTGGAAATGTACAGACATGTGGTCACAGTATCCACATGCTACCTGAATACCAACATCAGAAAAGGGAACTTGCGTGACTCTGAGGATTTGTTGCAGGCCCCTTTTTAAAGACAGATGGTAAGAACTACGGTCCCCTTTAAGGTACCATAAACAACTCGGTCCCTTTTCTAGCCCTGGCTTCTCTCTGAAAATCCCTCATCCCAGAGAGCTTGATGAAGACAATGAATCCAAGAAATTGCCCCGTGGGGAATACACCGGTGATAACCCGGCAAAGGCAAGAAGGTGACATTTCATCCATAAGACTACACCCCATCTTCTTGCTCCCCAGGGCTCTGATAAACAACGCCCCATAAATATGCTCTCACCAGTCCAGATCTGTGAAGTATTCGAAAGATGCCTTACAAGATTTAGAGAACAAGGAACGATAAACACAGCTTTTCACATCATCTAGGAGAGGAATTAACTGTTGGATAATTAACCATCCACCATCTGAAGGAAAATAGAATCCTCAATCTCATCACACACAAAGATATACTCCAATGCACCATACACAAAACGTGGAAAAAGGTGTAAGCGGGGAACACTGAAGAAATATAAGTGAAGTAGTGCTAACTGCCTCAACTTGAATGCTGACTCCAACAAGGCTCACTAGCTGGTGACTGCTAACTCCTCTGTACCTCAGTTTCCCCACTTAAAAACAGGACAAGTAAGCCAGGTGTGGTGCCACATGCCTGAATCCCAGAACTTGGGAGGCTGAGACAGTAGGATTTCAGGTTTGAGGACAGTCTCAGCAAATAGTGAGACTCTCATCAACCTAGCAAGACTCTGTTTCCAAATAAAATAGGGCTAAAGGTGTAGCTCAGAGGTACGATGCCCATTTAATCCCCAGTGCCACAAAAAAAAAAAAAAAAAAAGGAAGAATAGCTAGGCATGGTGGCACATGCTTATAATCCCAGTACTTGGGAGGCTGAGACCTGAGACAGGAGGATCACAAATTTGAGGCCAGCCTCAGCAACCTAACAAGAGACTCAGTGACTTAGTGAGACCCTGTTCCAAAATAAAAAATAAAATAGAGATGGGGCTATAGCTCAGAGGTAGCATGCCCCTGGGTTCAATTCCCAGCACCAAAAATAAATAAATAAATGTTAAATAAAAATAATAGAAGATTAAATCAGTTGACACATGCAAAACAGGTATAACAGCACCTAGACCACAGTAAATGTACGCTATTAGCTCTTTGTGTGTGTGGTACTGGGGATTGAACCCAGGGGCATTCTACCTCCAAGCTGTACCCCAGCCTTAATTTTTATTCTTTATTTTGAAACAGGGTCTCACTAAGCTGCAGAGGGCCTCATTAAGTAGCTGAGGCTGGCCACGAACCTGTGATCCTCCTGTCTCAGCTTCCCAAGTACTGAAACTGCAAGTGTGCACCACCATGCCCGGCTCTCTTATTCTTATTATTTTATAATCATAGCAAAGAGAAAGCGTCACTGGGAAAAGAGAAAAGTTGCAACCACAAAGGAAATGATGGATGAGTCGGCGATCAGATAGACAAAAAGTTTCTGTATGTCACAATATGTCTCAAGCAAGGTTAGAGACAAGGAGAGCTGAGAGGACCAACTGCAACATCCATAAACTCACTGAGGATTGCTGGCTCGGATAAGCCAAGGGCTCCTGTAAATCCATCAGAGAAATGAATGCACCAAGAAAATGAACAGGCGAAGCCGATGAACAGGAAAGCCACTAACGAAACACAAATGGCCAGTAAAAGTACGAAAAATGCTCACCTAACCTCTTAATTAAAGAGACTCATGATAGAACAGTATTGTCCACCTGATACTGAAAACAGAAAAGGAACAATACTGTTGGTCACTGTGTGAAGGGGTGGGCATAAAACAGTCAGCTTTTTAAAATTTGTGTGTACAGCGGGGGGATACTGAGGACTGACCCTGGGGGTACTCTACCTCTGAGCTACACCCCCAGCCCTATTTTATTTTTTATTTTAAAACAGGGCCTCAAGCCGGGCATGGTGGCACATGCCTGTAATCCCAGCATTTGGGAGGCTGAGACCGGAGGGCCGGGTTCGAGGTCAGCCTCAGCTACCTAGTGAGGCACTCCGCAACTTAGTGAGACCCGGTTTCAAAATAAAGAATAAAAAATAGGGCTGGGGGTATAGCTCGGAGGTAGAATGCCCCCGAGTTCAATCCCCAGTACCGCAAAAAAAAAAAAAAAACAGGGTCTCAGTTACCATGCCCTGGCCTCAAAACTTCAGTTCTACCGTCTCAGCCTCCCAAGTACTGGGATCACAGATGTGTTGGCTACCATGCCAGGAACCCCTTCCCTTTTGATAGTCACCTCCTTTCTTTTTTTTTTTTGTGGTACTGGGGATGGAACCTGGGGGCATTCTAGCTCCAAGCTACAGCCCCAGCCCTATTTTTTATTCTTTATTTTGAAACAGGGTCTCACCAAGTTGCGGAGTGCCTCACTAAGCAGCTGAGGCTGGCCACGAACCCAGATCCTCCGGTCTCAGCCTCCCAAATGCTGGGGCTACAAGCGTGTGCCACCATGCCTGGCTCAGTCACTTCCTTTCTGAAGGACCACAGGAAAGTACAATCCCCCTTCATGGGATAATGAGATATTAATGTTCCCAACCTCATTATCAGTAATATCAGAACACTGCAAATAACCTCAATGTATATCAATAAGAGTGGCTGATAAAACACAGTTATTACATAACCATCAGAAAGAATAACCCAGATCTATATGTAGTGAACTGAAATGATTCTCATGATAAAAAGTTACTTGAAAAAGCAAGCTGAAGGCACAGCATGACTCTTTATCTAGAGTTTTTAAGCAAATAGCAAGTGTGTGTGCATACACACATACACACAAAATGCATATTCTATGTGTAGAAACACAGAAAAGACTCCAAAAGGATACAAACTATGTACAACAGTGGATCACTTCTGGAGGGTAAAGTTGGAGGGTAGATAAAGGACTTTCTCCTTAAAAATTATTGAAAAAGTCCCTCAAGATTTGGGTGGGGGAGTACTGGGGAGATCCCAGGAGCATTTTACCTCCAACACTCCAAGCCCCATTTTTTAAATTTTTATTTTTTTAATTAATTAATTAATTTATTTTTGTAGTACTGGGGATTGAACTCAGGGCCATTCTACCTCCGAGCTATAACCTCAGCCCTATTTTTTATTCTTTATTTTGAAAGCAAGTCTCACTAAGTTGCGGAGTGCCTCACTAGGTAGCTGAGGCTGGCCTCGAACCCGGATCCTCCGGTCTCAGCCTCCCGAATGCTGGGATTACAAGCGTGCGCCACCACGCCTGGCTCTTAAATTTTTATTTTGAAACAAGGTCTTGCTAAATTGTTGAGGCTGGCCTTGAACCTGAGATCTCCTATCTCAGCCTCCTAAATACTGGTATTACAGGTGTGCGCCACCATACTCCGCTTCAAGATATTTTTTAAAGGGATTCTAGTATGTTACTATGCATACAAAATATCATTCTAGTTTTTGTAAGATGCCTGTTGTGTGCAAAAAGGAAATAAAAACTGTCACGGTGGTATGATTAGGCTGATAGTCATTTTCTCGTATCCTGCTGGCATTTCCAAAATTCTTCCAGTGAAGATACACCAGTCACAGTACCCCTTACCCGGAAAATAAGCAATCTATACTTTATCATGAGCTGACACTTGAGGTAAGCATGGCTCACTAACCTTGTAAGAAATAATTAGGCACACCGTAATATTCCAACGAGATCTGATTCATTCTTTACTGTCCACAAAAAGGATTGGGGAGGGAGAGAGGAAGTAAGAAAACAAACATACTTTGCATTTACAAAGAAAAATGCTGTTGCTAATAGTTGCAAAACTGTGTTTTCAACAAGTGGTATATTAAGTACTAGACTTTAAAAATTATGTGGTGTCTAAAGTGTGGAGCCAACAGGTTCCAGGCTTCTTTGACATGAGGGTGTGTGGACATGACAGTGTCCTAACCAGAGTGATCTCGATGAAGCTGAGCCTAAAGCCATTAGCTGAGAATGTATGGACCAATCCTGGGAGGGTCTGCCTTGAGGCGGGTGGGCAGGTGGGCAGGCAGGACACTTCTGGAAGGAGGAAAGGGCAGGGTACCTCCCCAGCAAGGTACCACCTCCTACATACACAACAGGATGCTGACCATATACTCCAGAGCAGTGACGGATTCACTTGGTGCTGGCTCTGTTCCGGAGAAAGACTGGTCTTTCCATCTTCCCAGAATTCCCTTGAAGTCGGCTGGTAGCCAGAGGTACAACTTCTGAAGACCCCCCCTCCTCTTCAGGAGACCAAGAATGGAGATTTCACACCAAATCATCTTTGGATTTTTTTTCCTATGTCAGCTGAAAGTGTTTGCCACACAATGGTTTTATGGCCACGCTGGGACAGTGAGCCCCAGTGCGTTTCTTAGGCATCAGAGGAAGACATGAGAAGATGGGGTCTAAAGGAATACAGAGGCCGAGGCAGGACTTTCATCCTTACACACTGGCTACTCCTCAGCGGACAGCAAAAGGAAAAATCCCACCGTGTGGAGAATTTGGTGCTCTGTGTGTGTGTATTTTAATACATCGGAGCCTTACGCTACCTCCTACTTGAAGCCAAGTAAAGGTAGGTTAGGGGCACTGGCTTCTCAGCTCCTGTTTCCCTTGCTGGCTCACACACAGCCCAGACATAAAGCCGTGGTAGACAACCCTCATGGATATAATTTAAGATGACCATGAGACCTGGGGTCCTGGCCCAGGCCAAAGCACCTCCACTGGGAACTGTTTGGGTGATGGATTCTGGTGGGGTCTTCATCTTTCTGCTAAAGTTGATTGATTTCCACTCCAGTGACTCTCAGGTGAAGACAGACATCAACATGAAAGCCAGAGACTGATGACTGGCAGGTGTGCATGGATTTCCACCTGCCTTTCTGCACTCCCTCCCCCAAGAAGAAAAGACCACAAATTCCAGAGAGTTCACCACCGATGCCACGGAGCCAGGGTTTGGCACATATAGGCTCAGGAGAGTTTGCAGTGACTGCCCCACACCCCACAGGCAGGATCTAAGTTGGCCCCAGGAGAGAGCAGGGGGCAGGCATCTGTCAGGATGGCTGTTCCACCAAGATCAGCAAGAGCATGCCACATCTCTGTGACTGGAGTGGAGGGGGGAGATGTAAAAGCAGAAAAATGAAGAATTGAGGTCTTCCAGCTCAGTCCTGGTTCAGACAAATACCTTTTCCATTCTGACTGAGCCACAAAGCACAAAGACAAAGAGCCTAGCCATCACACGGGTTTATAGAATCTAGCAATCAGACCTGCCCTCACCATGGTCAGTGTTAGGACACAGATATATGACCATGATGGGAAGGACGTGAGCCAGTCACTGTTTAACACACACACACACACCACGGACTTCCATCATGAGCATTTTGCAGAAGTCATCTGTGGGTGCAGAGGAAAGGAAACAGAGCTCCCGCCTGATGCCTTTGGTCTCCAGCCTCCCCTCCTCTACTTCCAAGAGATGGGGAGAAAGAGCACAGCAAATACTGGCATCACACAGTAGTCAAAACTAGACAATGCCAGGCAACAGGGGCAATGTCCCCAGGTTTTCCGTCTAGCCCAGCCCTCTCTTGTATCTGGATTAGAAACCATCCCACACTTTCAGAAACTTCAGTCCTAACACAGACACTTAGGTACAGGTGGAAAATAGCCCTTATCCAAAGTGCTTGGGACCCTGCGTGTTTTGGGTTTTCTCTGATTTGGGCATATGCATGTACAGACAATGAGATGTGCCCGGGAGATGGGCCCCAGATCTAAAAACAAAATTCACTTGTGTTCCATGTGCACTTTCTAACACACAGCCTGCAGGCGACAGCACAGGATACTTTCTTTTTTTTTTTTTTTTTTTGCGGTACTGGGGATTGAACTCAGGGGCATTCTACCTCCAAGCTATACCCCCAGTCCTATTTTTTATTCTTTATTTTTGAAACCGAGTCTCACTAAGTTGCGGAGTACCTCACTAGGTAGCTGAGGCTGACCTCGAACCCAGATCCTCCGGTCTCAGCCTCCCGAATGCTGGGATTACAAG
>PVLC010007522.1:0-63085 GCA_004027655.1 Graphiurus murinus | reverse complement strand
TGATAGAGAGAATTTTCCTGCATGAAATCTTATTTCTGAATCAGCCACAGGAGACATCCTTATGCATGTGTGATTATGTTTTAATTGTCTTCCTAAGCTATAATCATAATGGCAGCCTAGTATTTGACCATATGACTTCACGGTACACAGAGACAAGGAAAAAACTACAAAAGTAATAACAATAACCAGTGGTTTTTTTTATTGCATTATAGTTTATAAAATATTTCCTACTCATTATCTCAGTTGATCCTCCCAGAGGACAAGTCAAATAATTGTAAGTATATTTCCATTTCAAAGTTGAAGGAACTGAGATCAAACGCTTTAATTAAAGTCAGAGAACTGCTCTGTGATACACATAGTAGTACTAAATCTGTTATTTTCTACCTCAAATCTTCTTTATCTCATTTCTTCCATTTTAACTTGCTATGGTAATTTTTTTTTTTTTTTTGGTACTGAGGATAGAACCCAGGGGCATTCTACCTTTGAGCTATACCCCCAGCCCTATTTTTTATTCTTTATTTTGATACAGGGTCTCACTAAGTTGTGGAGGGCCTTACTAAGTAGCTGAGGCTGGCTATGAACCCGGATCCTCCTGTCTCAGCATCCCAAGTACTGGGATTACAAGTGTGTGCCACCATGCCAGGCTCTTGCTATGGTAATTATGTAAAAGTAAGATGGAAAGATTGATGATCTTATAGTACAGGTAGAAAGAGAGACTGCATAAATACAACTATCTCTATTGCTTCCATGTAGAATAATTTCAGTGCATTTGTTTTTAAAACACTGCATCTTTCCTACCTTGAGAACTAATGGAATAAAACAGTTGTGGCTTAACAGAGTAGATTGTGTTAAACTTATCTGATGATCTTTACTTACAACACAAGGTTCTTAGCACCCCTGATTAAAAATCACTATTAAATGAAAATTAACCAAGTAGCCTAGATAATCTAAGTGATTTCCAAATTTGTAGCTAAATAAATGTTTTGGTGCCTTGGCTTAACCCCAAGCTACCTGATGAATGAAGATAACCCAACTGACTTCTCTCTAGGAAACTCTCTACTTAAGTCAGTTACAGTCGAATTCTCCTACCCAGAAAAAATGTTGTCCAACACAGACTAATGGGCCACAGAGAGAAACAACACATCAGAATCTCATCTTTCAAGGGATATTGGAGACTATCACATTCAAGCAACTTCAAACCTGAGGCCAACCTTTCCTTTGCACAGTGATAGCAATTTCTCATCATCTGGATACAAAGATTCTGAAACTTTCATGTGACCACAGACATACCAAATACAAAGGCTGGCTTGTCCAGGATGAAGTTCAGGAAACAAAACAATCCCGAAGCACTACAGCCTTTTTAAATCTTTAAAAACGCAAGATCTCCTTGATATAGATTTATAGTCTTCAGTATTTCAGTCTTTAATTATAGACTTTTTTAAAAAATGTTATTGGTGCATTGTAATCATACATTGTGATGAAGTTCAGGGTGGTGATAGAGGCACACATGCACACAGCACTGGTTGAGCCCCCCCCCCAGTTCCCACCCTACTCCCTCCCCCTCCCCACCTTCCCATACAGGACATTGTGATTGGCATTGATAAATTTGTGTATGTGCATCTTTTCCACTGAAGTGTTTCCCTCCCTTGCCCACCTCCCTCAGTTAGGTCTCCTCTCTCACTCCACTAAGGTTTCTCTTCCTTTGACTGGAGTCCCTCCTATGTCTCAATTTCTTCCTTGTATCTTTTCCTTTCTAATTACTTTAGATGTTCGTCTCTGAAACCCATATTCCTGGGCCATGCAACTCATTTTAACTTCTCAAACACCCCCCCTTTCACCATTACAATTATTAATTCAGTTACTCATATGTCATGCTCTCACCTAGATTTTGAAGCTAAGAGATGAATAAAGAAGGCTCTATTTTCACAGGTTTCTCAGGTGGTAATGGAGACACTCACATTTATGGCTCATGTCAATACAATCCACAAGCAATACCCAAAGTATAAATACATTGTTTGGAGAGTTGGGGGAATGAGGTGACATAATAATAAGCATACTGTTCCCTGGTGGATGAGAGTAGTATGAAAGAAATATTTCAGGTAAAAAAACATGACCAAATTCATCCACATTCAAAGAGTACGATTGATATGTTTTGAGAATGTCACATGGCATAAGACTGCACCTAAATAATGAATATAGAAAACAGAGTGACGTTACGTAGTGAAGGGACCTAAATATGTTCAGACTGTCATCCTTGCTACAATGTAAACGCATTGAGTGCAGGGCCAATGCATTTTGTCACCAGCATCTAGAACAGCATCTGGCACTTAGTAGTTACATAGCAAACTTTAAAAAATAACTATATGAATAAATAAATGAATGATTGAGGTATAAATACACATAAAACATGAATACCCATATGTGATATTCAAGTAGGAAAAAATAGCATGATTAAATTGATATTTTAAGTGGCAAAATATATCTGTCCTTGATTCATTTTATTTCTATAAGTTCTTTTTTTATAATACATAATTTATAATTTGATGTGTCTCCCAGTTTCTACCTTTGTCTGGCTATAAACTTTTCCCCAACCACACAATAAGAATAGTTACTTAAAATATAAATTAAATCAAAAATTTTTCTGACCAAAATCCACCACTGGTTTGCCATCTTACTTATATAAAAACTAAAGTTCTTTTGTTGGTCTGAACTGTTTTATACCATTTCTCTCCCATACTTTGTTGATTTCCTGTCCTGATTGCCCTCTCTTCCAGTCACCCTGAAACTCCTGCCACTCTATGATTAGCCAGGCATGCCCCTGCCATTCCTGCATAGAATCTTGTCCCAGTTAGTATCCTCACCTCTGTTTAGTCTTTTCTCATATACCACTTCTGATAAAGCCTTTCCTAAACAATTTGTTTAAAATTTAATACTGTATACTTCTCCACTAACATTCTCCCTTACCCAGCTCCATTATTCCTTTTTTTTTGTGTGTGGTACTGTGGATGGAACCCAGAGGCATTCTACCTCTGAGCTATACCCCCTCCCCTATTTTTTATTCTTTTATTTTGAAACAGGGTCTCACTAAGTTGTGGAGGGCCTCACTAAGTAGCTGAGGCTGGCCAAGAACCCGGCTCCTCCGGTCTCAGCCTCCCAAATGCTGGGATTACAAGCATGCACCACCATGCCGGGTGTTCCACTATTCTTGTTATATAGCATTTATCTAATTTAATCATATTCTAAAATTCACCATATTTTCTGTTTTTCATTGATCTCTCACTTAGCAAGAAAAGTCTGTTCTTGTCCACTGATATACCCACCCAAGTGCTTATGTCTAAAATTAACCTGGCACTTAGTAGCTGTTTTATAGGTGGCTGTTAAATTGTACTGAATGTTGAGCTATTTGAATAAAGATTCAGGTTTGGGTCAATACAAAGCGGTATTGGCTGCACATGACTTACCTATCTTTCAAAGTGGTTGTTAGAAATGAACAATAAAAGTGAAAATTCTGATAAGAATATAAGGATCTATATGCTTATAAGATTGTGCTTTATTGCCGACATCACACAGAGAATAAGTCAAATAGGCCGCCACATCATCTTACTCCCACCGGAAGGCTATGCTACCAATGACGGGAAAGAATCAGGAGAAATGGGGTGTGGGGGGGCTCAAGTAGCTTCGAAATACAAATGCTCACTTGGTAAACATGCAGGGGCAGATGGCATGAATAGATCATGACAATTCCGCTCACCTAAGCTGCATATTTAAAAACAGCAGATGCATGAGCAGCTATGAAAAGAGCAGAGGTAGGAATGTGACTTTGCCACTGGAGGTTG
Organism: Graphiurus murinus; assembly: GCA_004027655.1. Classification (NCBI taxonomy): domain Eukaryota; kingdom Metazoa; phylum Chordata; class Mammalia; order Rodentia; family Gliridae; genus Graphiurus; species Graphiurus murinus. The sequence goes on along the minus strand of PVLC010007522.1, from coordinate 59,249 downwards.
CTTAAAGAAAGGAGTAGGTAGAGACAGTAGCACTGAGTGTCAGTCAATATGGCAAAATCACAGCTGCTGACAACCAGTAAGAGTAGACATCTCCATTTGGGTAAGCTAGAGTGTTAAGTGCTACATTTAAGATGAATTATTCCATTCTTAAATTGCTATGCAGCCTTCTGCAAATAACAAAATGCACCATTCAGTTTAGGTTTGCTTCCCATCTCACCCCCATCTACTCTCCCACTTCTCTACCTGCTAGGACAAGGTTAGTACTGCAAATCAGTGGTCTGCTTTTTCCTCTCGCATGAGACAGGGTTCATCCCACTGGATATATGTGCAGGAGAATGGAGGGAGGGATTAGCAGGTCATGTGTACCCCTGGTCCCCTCTCTAGGGCCAGCTGGGCCCTCTGTCCTTCAAACAAATGCTACTGCTCTTATGGTCACTTCTGCATAATTCCTACTTCAGGCTCCTGGTAGCCTGCTCCTCACTCTGTCTTTCCAGACCTAGGAGTAGAGATAGATCTTCTCTTCCTAGCGCCAGATTACTTACTGAATCAAACCTCATATAGATCCCCAAACCACCTTCAGAAAAGCCATCTCTTGCCAGGCATGTTGGCATGTAGCTAGAATCACAGCCTGTACTACATGAGGATCATAGGTCCAAACCTAGTCTCATCAACTTAGCAAGACCTTCAGCATCTTAGCAAGATGCTGCTTCAAAATAAAAATATATAAATAAAAACGGCTGGGGGTGTTTCTCAGAGGTAGACCAGCCCTGAGTTCAATTCCCAGTACCACAAATATAAAAAGAAAATAAAAGCTTCCTCTTTCTTAAACTTTTTTTTTTATTTGAAAGTTATAGCCTGGGGGGAGAGGGCCCCGCTGGGCTCCCATAACTTCCCTGTTTTAATTTTAAAATGCACGAAGGACTGTGCCTGTCTTAGGTCATTTCCTACCAGGTGCTTAATCTTACCCGTCACGGGGTCTCGATGAGTCATTCAACGAGCCCTGTCTTAGGTTGATTTGCCCTGAGAAAATTGAGCCCGTCATTGACTACCAGGCCCTGTGCGAGGCAGTGCTTGCATTTTTATTCCATGTAAATCTGCTCGTATATTAACATAGGCATTGATCACAAGGTGTACAACGAGTGGTAGAATGCAAAAGCCTAGAATATTGCTGCTAATCCAATAACTCCTCCCAGCAAGGAGGTAAATGAGGGCCAGGTAGGCACCAAGGACTGAAACCGATCTACAAATGTCTTAGCTGTTTCTGCCACTTTAATAGAGATGGGCTCCCAATTATGTAGATCAAAAATCTCCTGGTGTAACTTTAAAAAATCCTTTTTTTCTTTCATCTTTCCCTTATTTGGTGCATTGTAATCATACATCTTTGTTAGGTACAAGTTGCTATCTGCATATATGAGTAATTATACTGACTCTTCTGCTATGGCTACATCAGTGTTTCAAAGTCTGGAGATTGCTCTTAAGATGCGTAGATGAAAGACCCTCCCATTTCTTAGAAAGTAAATATATGACCCTAAAGGATTATGGTTTTAGGACTCTAGAAAATTTGCTTGACCAGGCTATGTTAAGAATGTGGGCTATATGTGTAAAACGAAGAAGTGGTGCTATTTGTGTACTGACAATGATTGATATGTCATAAATGTGTATGTAACCCTGTTGTACTCAAGAAATGTCTAAAAATCCGTGCTGAAAAAAAAAGAAAGTGATAGCTATTGCGTCCTCACAGAAACAACAAATCCTTTTGATTTACTTTACTTCAGTAAAGTAAAAACAGTAATATTCACCACCTAGGGCTATAGTAACCATTAAATAGAAAATCCTTGTAAAATACCTAGCACAATAGCTGAATTGGAAGACAATGTTAAAACCAATATGAATTTCCTGTTCTGCTTTTACTTTGCAACTAATCATAGTGCACTGTTTGGCACCTGCTCATTTGTCTTCCTCTCCCAAGAGACTAAGAGCTTCTCAAGGGCAGGGCCACAAGCACAAGAACCAAGACCTGTACAGCCAGCAGGTGACCTGGAAATGTCAGTTAAATGATCAAGGAGGGAATATGATACACCAGCAGCAGAGAGCAGACAGGCCTCTAGAACAAGGCATCCCCCAGTGAAACAAGAAGAAGCCTCATGATTTGAAGATGAAGATGTTATAATTAGATATGCTGGCTGATTGAAAGAACTGCTTTGATCATTTTAATCACATCTGGTTAGTAACATGGTTGAGAATCAATCTCTCTCTCTCTCTCCCTCCTCTCTGTGTACATGTACATGTGTGTGTATGTACAATCATAGATGAATAATAGATAGGTGGATGATGAGATAGATAGGCAAGTGAAAACATTGATAGAGAAAGAGGGAGAGAGGAGATAGATCACTCAACCAGTCACTTGACACATTTTCCTGAAGAATGATACCTTGGAAATGAACTGTAAGTAATTGAATAGATGATCACATCAATCCATTGTCAATTACCTAAAATCAGGGAGAAAAGTCCCTACTACTAAAGAGGTGATTAGAGTAAAGTAACAGAGCATATGATTTCTGAAACTCTGTGGTTAAAATTTGACTCTTTTGTTTATGGGCCAAATAGAATAATTACCAAATTGGCAAAGGCATTATTTCTTAAGAATTTTTTATCAACTAAAAGTCATATATTAAACACAAAATCTATTCACATTTCCATGCAAAAATAAGTAGATGTATTTTTGTCTTGATTTGAAATTAAGACAGTGAATAATGATATGATAGTGACGAGCTCAGCAACTTCTACCTTAGTGTAGGAGTAGACATGAATATTTTAGAAAACTCTTTCTGACACATTTTCTCCCCCTGAGATCCACTGGTCTATAGTAAAGGGGGCAGATGCCGAGTGGGAGGATATTGGCATCATAACCAGAAGTCTGTTCTGTGTGTCATGAACCAATTCAATAGAACTGATGGACTACACAACAGAGCATGTTTCTGGAGCTGATTTCCCATTGGACTGCAGCCAGCCCTCAATTTTATCTCCTCTCTCTGCTGGCTTCCTCTCTCTCCTTACCTAGAACAGTTCTTTCTTTTGAATCTGTCGCTGACCTCTGCTGACCACTGTGTGCGCTCCTGGCAGTGCTGTTTCTTTACTGAAATTTCAAGAACATACGGTGGTTTTCACGTGTGTGTGTGTGTGTGTGTGTGTGTGTGTGTGTGTGTCTGCTTACTGTAGAACAAAAGCACCTACTGGTGCTGCTTTTTAGTGGAATTGACATCCTGCCATTTAGCTTTGCAATTTTCACAAAGTCTCCACAGATTTCAATTTCATAGCTTCCACAGCTGAAGAGTTGGTTTGCATCAAAGACTGGCAGTGTTTTTTCTCTGACTGCGACCACTAGCAGCACAGAAAGTCCAGTGATGATACCACAAGATATATGAGGTGTAGTTTTGTGCTGAGAGCCAATTTATATGAGATGAACATGGACTTAGGCTTGAGATCTGTTTCAGATCTTATGCTCTGTGTGTGTACCCTTGTGCAAATCACTGGTCCTCCCAAACTTTCTTTTCTAAACGTGTACTGTATAATTAACATATTTACTTCATAGTATTCTTTTTTTACAGTATTATTTTGAGAAGTAAATAAGATGGTATATTTGTTGTTCTGGGGACATAGAAAGTGTGAAAAAGGATAGAATGAAAAAGAAAGAAGACAAAAGGAAGAAAATCAGACAAAGTATTGAAACAGCAAAATATTGGGAAAGGGGAGAATGATGGAGGGAGGGAGGGAGAGAAGGAGGGAGGGAGGGAGGAGAGGGAGGAAAGAAGGAAGGGAGGAAGGGAGGGAGGGAGGAAGGGAGGGAGAGGGAAGAGGTTAGGAAAGGGTAAAGATTCCTGCTCCTCAGTGGAAGAGAGAACATGCACAGCCTAGTGGTAGCTTTACAAAAAATACTGTTTGTTCTTGACAAATAGCATGCATCCTTCAATAACTCCAGAAACATTTAAACCTGAGAAATATAATTGTATTATTCCCTTCAGTAATTCCTTGGTCGTCACTGAAAGCAAAAAGGCAAGAGAACGATCTCCTTTCTCTTAATATGTGTAGCCCTTTATCTAAAATCCTCAAATGAGATTTATCATTTTCTACTTTAAATTTTTCAGAACTGTGTACATGTCTTATTTCCTTAAACTATACACTCCTAAATGGCATGTTTGTGTCCAATACACATCCTGGTCCCCCTTGATATGTCTAACAGGCTTTTTTCAGTAAGGTGATGAGTATATAAGCAAGGAATTGCAAGTTTAGGAACAAAGAAACAGGCTGCTAGGACCAAGAGTTGGCTGATTGTAGAAAATACAACAGAGTTGCAGAGAAAAGTGCTCTAATCTGCTGGTTCGTACAGTAACAGAGAAATAGATTTGTAACAAGGAAAGGAAAGGAAAGGAAAGGAAAGGAAAGGAAAGGAAAGGAAAGGAAAGGAAAGGAAAGGAAAGGAAAGGAAAGGAAAGGAAAGGAAAGGAAAGGAAAGGAAAGGAAAGGAAAGGAAAGGAAAGAAGGGAGGGAGGGAACGAACGAACTAGGGAGGGGAAGGGAAAACAAGAAAGGGAAAGAAAAAGAAGGACGGGGAAGAATCTTGCCAAACGAGATTTGTCTATGTAGACAAAGAAAGTTTAGTCCATTTCCCAACTGTAGTATTTATTTCCCAGAGACATTAGTGTGCTTCTCTTAATATACCACAAAGGAGATATATGTATACCCCATATACAAAACATACTTGAACAAGAAGTGTTATCTCTGCAATCCCAGAACGCTAGTACTAACTATATCAGTGTGGAAAATAACATACTTCAAGCAAAATTTTAAATTTGATTGCAAGTCAACCTAGAAAATACTCTCTCTGTGCCTCATACTAGGACAGCTCATTGTTATTATACTACTTCCTCTTCCCTTCCTGATGAGATCATTTTCTCTGTTCTAGTATTCTTCCCTCCTCTCACCCTTTCTTCTTTGTTTTCTTCCTTCCTTCTTCTATTTTAGTGTACCACACACAACACTACATATGATAATTGTTGAGAAAAAAAAGAGATAGTAAGAGAGAAAAAGGGAAAAAGCATTACTATGAATTTTTATTCTTTAGTCTCCAATGGGTTTGAGGTTAAAATTTGACACTCTACCTTCACTTCATTGGAAGATAAGTAATACTGCAAATATTTCTTGATAGAGCTTTTCTTGGGCATGTCTCTATTATTTATTTATTTATTTTTCTGGTGTTGGGGATTGAACCCAGGCTTCTGCCTCTGAACTACAACCCACAGCCTTATTTTATATTTATTTTATTTTACTTTAAAACGGGGTCTCACTAAGTTGCAGAGGGCCTTGTTAAGTTGCTGAGGATGGCCTTGAGCCTGTGATCCTACTGTCTCAATCTCCCATGTACTGGGATTATAGGCATGCACCACCATACCTTGTGCCTCTATTCTTTATTTTTATTTTTGTACTGGATATTGAACCCGAGGACCTTTTGCCTATAGCCCCAGCCATTTTTTTTATTTTTGTTTTTAATTTGAAACCAGGTCTTAGTAAGTTGCTGAGGATCTCACTATATTACTAAGTCTGGCCTCAAACCTACGAATCTCCTGTCTCAGCCTCCCAAGTACTGGGATTATAGATATGCACCACCACACCTGACTGGGATTACCTTTATTCTTAAGGCCCATGGGGCTAGCTGAAACATGGGAGAATAAGTTCAGTGTAAAGCTCATGTTCAATGTAGGCAATGCACTTTTGATGAGCTTCTCAAGTTGATGACAGTCTTGGATGTCATAAAAAGCAAAGTAAAACAAGACTTGCTGTCTTACTGCACATTGTCTAAGAGCTAGGCTGGTTCAGCTTCATTTGGTATCAACCAAGCAAGATAATGTGGATAATTGAGTAGATAGTAAATCCATTTCTCGCCTATTCTTACCCAACCACGAGGAGCACGCTTAATAGGAAATAAGATTAGAAAGCTAGGGTGGCACTAATGAACAATGAGAGACAGGGGAGGAGAGTGAGCTCTGCCCGTCAGGCCAGAGGTACCAGCACTTATTACTCCAAGGAGCCCACCAGGACACAGAATCTGCTCCTGCCTTGCAGTGGCCTCCTGTGGCCAATCCCTTCTCTTCCCATATCCCTAAATGGCAGGGAATGAAAAACGTCATGGAAATATTCATTAAGGAAAGGAGTGTAATCATGCTGGAAATTCCATCCCTTAATCTTCTCTTTCTCTCATTAGACGGACTAAGTCTGATTGAGTTACACCCAAATATTTAAATGCATTTCTGCCTATTAATTTGGAGGCACTTGAAGTATAGTCCCTAAAGTAACAAATAAAACTTATTAATGCTAAGAGTACTAACTGCAATTTATTAATTGCTTATAATGCTAAGCACATTATATGGTAGTCTTATTTAATTTAATCCTTATAACACACACTAGCATGAGATAGACAGTATTATGCAAATCTCCTGAAACTCTCCTTCTCTCTTTCCCCATTGCTCCATCTATCCTGGCCTAAACTTCCTAATACAATTCTCACATACTACCCTTATCCTCAGCACCAGAAGAAATGAAGGATTAAAAGAAAAAGAGACAAAGAAGGAACAAAAAGTATTCTCTCTGGGTTCTTCAGGGTGCCCATAAATTTAGAAAAGAGTAAGTCCAGAATTCCTGCCTCTTCATTCTCTCAGCTCAAGGTAAAGTGGTGCTCCACTTTATACTAAACAAAACAAATGCCACAGAGTATTTTCTTCAGAATAATTCTCACTTTAGAACTTTATGCAGCCACCAAAAGGAATAAAAATAGTTTTAATGGCATGCAAAATGTTTAACAAAAATGCTGGATATGATACAGTTTTATGGTCAAATAATATGATGCAGAACACGCAGATAAATAATACATACACATAGAATATACACAGGATAAGAAGAACACATCTCAAATGTTAAGTTTGCTTAGCTCTGGGCTGATAGTGATTTGTTTGTTCATGCATTTTTAAAAATCTCTATCTGTCTTTGTATTTCTGACATTTAATGAACATTTACCATGCACTGTCCTAAGAACTTTCTATATATTAACAAATCTAATAGTATGTGTGTGTGTATGTGTTTGTGTTTGTGTGTGTGTGTGTGTGTGTGTGTGTGTGTGTGTGTGTGTGTGTGTTAGTTACTGGGGATTGAATTTAGGAGAATTCTACCTCTGAGCTACATCTACACCCCCAGCCCTTTTTATTTTTAATTTTGTAACAGTGTCACTTATTTACTGAGGGCCTCACTAAGTTGCTGAGGCAGGCCTGTAACATGCAGTCCTTCTGTCTCAGCCTCACAAATACTGGGATTACAGGAAAATGCCACCACACCTGGCATAACTAACCTAATTTTTACAACAATGTTAGAAGGAAGGTATTATTATTACTCCAATTTTATAAATAAGAAAATAGGTCAGGAGATTTGCTAAGCTAGTAAATGGCACAGTGGGTCTGGGCACTTAAGTGGGTGAGATTTAGTACTTGAGTTCTTGACCACTACATGATACTGTCTAATAATAAGAACATTAAATTTATAATGAGAAAAAGACATTACATTCTTTACTTTTGTGAGTGCATTTTTCGAACTTGGTAAGAACCAAGGAAAAAAGGATGCACGCATGGGGGTGAGGGTAGAACAACTTTAATCAAGGATTTTTTTTTTTTTTTTGCCTTTTAAAATTAGCATTTTATTGGATTGCAAAAGCTATCAGATTTGCTTTGGGCCATTAAAAGGCAAACTGGACATTAATTTTTGCATTTGAGTGCCTTTTTCTTTGTAATTATCAATAATGAGATTACCGTGGAGTCCCTGTTTGGAATTTTTTTAACATTTTTTTTCTTTTCTTACATCCCCAGAAGTGTATCAGACAGCTGAGCTTGCAGATTGGAATGTTCATTTTGCAACAGTCAGTCACCTCCCACAACCTACCACCAATGGGGATGGGAAAGTGGAGTCAATTATTCCTAGGCCCACCACTGTTCAGGTGTGTTCTTTCAAGACCTTCAGTTCTGCTTTGCAGTTTATGGCCTGGAAAGTGGCTTCTACAACATGATCAAGCTAGGATAATGGTCTCATTATAAAACCAATCTGAAACTCTGTGCAGCTTTTTGTTGTTGTTCATTGAAAGGTTGAGATAACAAGATGGAAAAGACAAATGTTGTTTCAAGTGTTTGCATTTTGAAAATGAGAATCTCAGCAGAGGCTAACTTGACTTTGTATTCTTCACCTATCCCTCCTCTGAGGCTAGATGTTAGGCCATGTGGCTATGCTTTGAAGAAGCATATCACCTAAAAAGTACCCTAAATTTGTCATATCATCACTGCAATTCAAAGGCTTTGAGAAAGGAAAGAGGTGAGTTCTGAAAAGACAGTAGTAGGGTCTTAGGGTTAATAAGATAGACACTGAATTGCAGCTGGTGCACACAAAAAACAGGTAGAGAGAAAGAGAGAGAGTCAGAGGCAAAAATTAAATGGTAGGCAAGCTGCTTAGCTGTGTTGGTGCTATCTGGGTGACAGTGTTTTCCATTTCCCTAGAAGAGCTCCATTCATGACAGCTGTCCACTCAAATGTATACTGAATTGAAAGACAAATGACATGGAAAGAGTAAGTACTGCTAATGTGCCTGTGCAGGGGATACAATTTGGCTCACAGGATCAAACAAGGAGGCTGCAAGTCAGGTCTACTGGCACACATCCGTAAACCCAGCACTTGAGAGGCTAAGAAAGGAGGATCCCAGGTTCTAGGCCAGACTCAACTTAGAAGAGCCGTCAGTAAGTTAGTGAGACTCTGTTTCAAAATTAAAAAATAAAATAGGGTTGAGAATGTAGCTCCCCTAGGTATTATCTCCAGTACCAAGCAAACAAAAAAGAAGGAAGCTGTAGACCATGTTCTTGGAAGTGACTGGGGGCTCCTTAGGAAGTGTGATGCTAATATTAAGATTTTAAATGTTCCTTCTTATACAGAGAGGCAAGTGGAAGAAGAAAATTAGAAATAAGAAGAGGTTTGGTAAGTATTTGAATTGAAACCAGAAAGAAACAAAGAATAATAATAGAAAGAAAATATCAATAAGTTGAAATAAAGGGCCTGAGGACTCATAGATTGCAAACTCCACAAAAGTTGTGGCATTCTTGGGAAGATCATTTGACTTCTGACAGTTTCTCAAATGTTGGAATACATGAAAAACCATCTAGCTTTTTAATAAGCGGTTGATCTCTCTATAGATGTCAGAGTTTCACTAACAAACCCATGTGTATAACTTAGACCCATTTTATCCTATCTCAGAAACAAAAAAAAATAAAGCAGGGCAAGAATGGCAGATCAGCATCTCTGTGCTCTTCCACAAGGAGGAAATGCAGCTGCATCACCAAGATGTTTAATCCGAAGAAAGGGATTTGCTATCTTTATATAAAAAAGTCAATTGCAAGGCATGACAGTGCCCATCTGCAATACCAGTACTTGGGAGGCTGAAACAGGTGGATTCAGGGTTAGAGGTCAACGTATAGTAACTTAGGGAGAACCTCTTTCAAAATAAAAAATAAAAAGGGCTGGGGAGCCAGGTATGGTGGCGCACGCTTGTAATCCCAGCATTCGGGAGGCTGAGACCAGAGGATCCGGGTTCATGGCCAGCCTCAGCTACCTAGTGAGGCACTCCGCAACTGAGTGAGACTCGGTTTCAAAATAAAAAATAAAAAATAGGGCTGAGGGTATAGCTCGGAGGTAGAATGTCCCTGAGTTCAATCCCCAGTACCGCAAAAAAAAAAAAAGGGGGGGCTGGGAGTATAGATCAGTACTAGACACCCCTTTGTTCTCTTCCCAGTACCATGAAAAGATGGAAGGAAGAAGGAGGGAAGGAGGGAAGGAAGGAAGGAAGGAAGGAAGGAAGGGAGGGAGGGAGGGAAAAGTCAATTATCTATATTGTCCTCCTATTAGGATAGCTTGTGCTCACAGGCTGCCTTCTTTTCTACAGTATTTCATCTTATAACTCCCAATTCATCCCAGGAGAAATTCTTTCACACAATAAAATTTAAATAAAGTGTTCAAAGTGAGTTTTAAACAAGTTTCATGACAGGTGTAAAACCTTACAAGGGAGCCTTCAGTAAGAATCAGTTACAGTGTAACACCTTGGCTGATCGCCCACTGAAGGTGTGACTAGGGCACTTGCAGGAGGGACAGAGTGGTCTGTGGAGGAGAAGGAGGAGGCTGGGAAGCCTCACATAGGAACAGTCTTCCCTATTTTTCCACCTTCCATTTTTCCACCTTGATCTTACCTACTCAAAGACAGGCGGAAGACCACGATTTCCAGCCTTCAGGGCTTAACCCAAGCTGTAGGCAACTGTCAGTATTCTTTGACTTAAAGAGCTGAAGAGACTCTTCCATGTCACTCTAACCCCAAACCCAACCATTCCCAGACAGAAGACTGATATGTACTCTTAAGATATTTATATTTACAAGAAGAGTTTTCATTTATATTCTATTTAGGAACTTGGAATAAAGTACAATGACAATAACTAAGTGAGAAGTTAAAGAAGTGTGAGAAGCTGAGCACTGTGGCACACGCCTGTGTTCTCAGTACTTGGGAGGCTGAGACAGGAGGAGCACAGTTTCAAGACTAGCCCCAGTCACACAGAAAGACTCTCAGCAGCCTGGAGAGACCCTATTACCAAATAAAAAAAATAAAGCATAATTGGGCTGGGGGTGTAGCTTGGAGGTAGAATGCCCCGGGTTCAACCCTTACTACAAATAAACAAATAAATAAATAAAGTGAGAAAGGGAACTACGATAATGTCCTGAGAAAGTAATGGAGACAAAATTGCATGTCTGAGCCTCAGGATGAGGATAGTGAAAGAAACAGCAGAAGCACAAGATGTTTGAGCAACTAAGAATGAGATCGCACCCAGGAGCCTGGAATAACTGCTTCCTCCCCTTCCTGTGGTAGCTCACTGTCGTACTTCAATTCTTTATTGTCCTCACAGAAACTTCTCCATGCTGCCCTTCCCCGATGCTTGGGTTTCCATCTCAACTTACTTATTTTTCATGTAGCACTTCCCACAATCTGTATTTTTCCAGCTTGTCTATTTACATGTTTACAAAAAACTGTAGGAGAGCAGTGACCTGGTGGTTTCCTGTTCACTATTGTAGACTCAGGACTGACCGCAGAGTTTCAGTAATAGTGAATGTTCAATAACAATCTGTTGAGTGAACTAATGGATGTTTGAATACATAGTAGATAAATAAGCTAGCAATTAAAAACATAATCCTAGAATGCCATAGGGAAGACCCTGCTTTCACAATTTTAGTTAATGCTTTCCTTATTTCTCTGAATGTCTGGAAATTTCTCCTGACTCCTATCCTCCAAATTTAAGCCTTCTCTCCCCTTCCTCCCTTCTTTCCCTTCCCTTTCCCTTTCCCTTTCCCTTTACGTTTCCCTTTCCCTTTCCCTTCCCTTCCTTTCCTCTAGCCAGGATAGCAGGGAGAGGAGTGAGACAGATAAACTGGTAGACTGATGAAAATAGGACATGACTAAGACATTCTTCTTTCCTCCTCCCATATCCTTCCCAGACCGAATCTCCCTGAATTGGATATTGTTGAGCCTAGGACAAACAAGGCACAGAGCTCTTTCTTAGAGTCTACAGTGCAGATGGAGGTTTTAGGAGATGGTCATGCATTCTGCACAGTCACACAGATGCTAGGACACTCAGACCTATGAGTCACCATCACCTTTATGTTTTCCTCTTCCAAAGGCAGGGACTATGCAATGTGCTCTGCCAACAGCAGAACAGCACTGGGCCATTTAGCACTGTGTAAGTTTGCACTCCATTAGCTCAAGTCTGCACATTGCATGCACAGCTCTGCTGGGGGAAGGTAGGTTGCCTGAAAGCCTGTCTCTCTCTGACATTTCTGCAGTTACTGGCTCAATCAAGGAAAAATGCTGCTGGATGGATTTAGCTTTCCTGTTTAAGCAAATCCTCTCACCTCTGCACCTTCCCATTTGATCTCTCTGCATGGCTGGGGCCCCACTGTCAGAAAGCATTTTGTGCAGGATGCCCTCAGTGGCTCTGGAGTGACAGGGTTATGCTAGGGGGATGGTGGTGACCGCTACCACTGACACATTTCAGTCAGGCCACAGCAGGCCTCTGCCAAGCTGGGGAACCAACACAGGAGTGGCAGTGACTGCCTGGGGCTCAAATCGGATCATCTCTTCCTGTCTGGGAAAAAAAACAAATTCCAGCCACTTAGAAGTGGGGGCGGAGGGGGAAGCCTAAGGAAGCCTGAACCCTGACTTCCCTCTTGGCTTTGACAACTGGCTTTGTGCCAAATGCAAAATTACATCTGAACTCTTAGCAGCGCTCCAGAGCAGCAGCGGCTGAAGATGAGAATACTTCAAGGTGAAATGCCTTTCAGGAGGATTTTTTTTTTTTTTTTGAGTTGCCAATTCTGTGTTCTTAGATACACATTTTAGATCCTGCATTTCTATTGGATCTGCTGTGTGTGTGTGTGTGTGTGTGTGTGTGTGTGTGTGTGTGTGTGAATGTTTGGATCACAACCCCCAAAAGGCCATTTCCAAGCACTCGGTTATCAGACAGGGACAACTGGAGTGCCAGTTCACCTCCAGTCCCCTGCCCACAAAGCTGTCTCTGGTTTCTCCTTGTAAAGAAGCAGTCCAGTTCCAACACTACAGGATGTTGGTATTACTGAAAAGGACCCTGGAGATTAACCGGTCCAGCTGTCTGTGGTATACACATGTGAAAGTCAGACAAAGACAAGCAAAGGGATATTGATAAGTGAGATGATTTGATCATTCACTCTCCTGGAGCACACAGCCACCTCCTGGAGAATAAAATCAGTTCCTCCATCACTAGGTTGAGTAGAGGATACCAAGTGACTTTTATAGATGAGGGGCTTTCACAATCAGTACCCTGTAGAAAACAGATACAAAATTCCAACTCTCGCTTCAAAAATTTGCCTTTGGAGGGGGTGGGGTATGCACAGGGGAGGGAGGAATGCAGGTGGCTCCAGGAAGAGAGATCATTTGCAAGCAAGCAAGGCAAGGAGAAAGGGGCAAAAAGAAGAGAGAACAAAGCAACAAAGCCAGGTGTAGTAGTGAACACCTTTAATACCAGTGCTTGGGAACTTGAGACAGGAGGATCACAGGTTAGAGGCCAGCCTCAGCAATTTAGCAAGACTCTCTGCAATCCAGAGAAATACTGTTTCAAAAGAAAAAAAAAGGGGGGTCAAGCTCAGAGGTAGGATTTCTCTGGATTCAACTCCTAGTGCCATAGGAAAAAAAGAGAGAGAGAGAGAGAATAATATTCACAGTCTTACCTAGGTTGCTTAGGTTTAAAGATCTATTGTCCATAGCCCATTGTAAAATAACTAATTAGATGACTCTTTTTAGAAAGCATACTATTGAACAAAGATAGAAAAAAATATATAGCCCGAAGCACTAAGAAGCTAATATTATCAATATCAAAATAGTGAGGATGAATAACTACCAGAAACCGATGGTATCATTTCTCCAGTTGAACCTTGAATTATTTTTTAAATGCAAAGGCCTTGGTTATAAAGAGAAAATTGAAATTCAGACTTCCCTTTGGTCCTACAGACCTAAATTGAGCTTGAAAAAGACTTATTCTATAGCTCTCCCCACATTTCAATGACTTTCCTTATATATTTGACTAGAAAGGACCCATGTGATCATAATATATTTGGCATCAAATAATGGAATTTTTAGTACAAATCACGAGCTCCTCTTACAGAAAATATGTAGAGAAACACAAACCTCTTTTTTGTATTGAGTTTAAAGTTATTTTACTGTATTGGTTTTGCATCGTTTTTCTACTTTAAATGTCTCTTTTCATGTCTATTTTTATTGTTATCATATTTACAGTTTCTAAAGATTTGAACAACAACAAGAGTTTAAATCAGAGCAGGATTTGCTGTGTTCAAAATTGGTGCAGAAGGCAGCAAGATTTCCTTCTCATGGTCTACAAATCAGGGAGCTACTGACTCTAAATAGGGAAAAAAATACATCTACATCTGATGTCAAATAGAAATTGTGGACCTGATTCCTGGAAAGAGGCTTCAAAGTGGACCTTGACAACATGAAATGAAAAGGATGCAAAAATAGTTGACATGAAAGCTTTTTTTGTGCACACCTGTTCAAGCCTTTGATATTTTATTGATTGATAACTTGTCTAAGGAATAAATTTTGGCTTTAAATTAAGTCTAACAATCATGAAGGCTTTCTTTCAACTTCTTAAATGCTCTTGCCTCAGGGAAAATTTATTGTATAACGGGCAAATATGACTGTGTGTCAACAACACCAGTCTGTCTGCTGCCCCAGTTTTAGATTGGGGACAGGCCTTTATTAATGTGCTTTGGGGGCTGGGGATGTAGCTTAGTGATAGAGTGCTTGTCTAGCATGCACTAGCCTCAGTTCTGATTCCCAGCAAAACACACACACACACACACACACACACACACACGCACACACACACACACACACACACACACACACACACACACACACACAATATTACTGTGCTTGGATCTAAGATACAGTTTACCCACCTGAAATTCTAACTTGACCTCATGGTCTTATTTCTTTCCATTTCTGTAGTGACCTCATAAAAATAAGATATCTTTGTCTTTGCTTCTCTTCCTTTTCTTTTTATTTAAGTTGGGTAAGGTACTCCCCCCTTAAAGCTATTTTTTGGTCCTTCTTTATCTTATAATCCAACTCATTCTAAAATTTTAATTCTTTACCTACTAGGGTAAAGCACTGTGTTGTGCTTTTGCCTCATACAGATTCCCTGGGACAAAACAAATATAGTAAATTGGCATTTATTTTTAGAGTTAAAGAGACCTGTGTTTAAACTGCTATTCAGTTTGACACACTACTTATCACAGTGGGCTTTAGTTTCATCAACCTTTCTTCATACCTTTCTATAAAACTAAGTGAAAGAATGTGAAAACATAATTAGCAATGAGTTTAACACATCACATAATAGCTACTTGACATGAGGCAATTTAAAATAACGACTAGAAGAGAAACTGACTAAAAGATCAGATCAGAGCCTGAAAAGAAAAATGGTGAGAGGAAAAAAAAAAGATTAAGAATATGGTGTTCTATTTTATTAACTGGACACAGTGGCAAACACCTTAAATTTGAGTAGCTGGGAGGTGGAGAAAGAAGGAACACAAGTTCCTGGCCATCCTCAGCAACTTAGTGAGGCTCTCAGCAACTTAGCAAGACCCTGTTTCAGGATTGAAAAAAAAAAAGAGCTGGGGGTGTAGTTCAGAGGTAGAATGCCCCTGGGTTCAATCCATAGTACCAATAAAACACACAAGCACATGCATGTGTGTGTATGTGTGAGTATGTGTGTGTAAATTTATTTACACAGGCTTCTCTGTGATAACTGGAATATATACATATATACATATATATGTGTATGTAAACTCATGGGCAGATTAATCTTTAAAGGTGAATGGGACTCTAAGAATGAACATGATAGAAATATTTTTATAATCAAATAAAACCCACAATGATAAAAAAGAGCAATATAGATTGACTTTTTAAATACAAATACTATGTAAAATGTACCATGGTGTTAACATTATTATTATCATTTGTAAGCATTAGTCACTGTTCGATGTGGTAGCTTCTTATAGTTACCTAGTTCAATCTTCTCATGATCCTGCAACTAATGACAGTAAGTAACATTTCTAAAGAGCAGACTGTTATAAATGGAGGCTTCACGCACACCAACTTTGAAGTCAAGCCAAAGACTCACGTGCCTTTTCCTTTAAGGTAAAAAGAGCTGCAGTTTTTTGAACAAGCTATAATACCCCAGTAGGATGTCAAGGAAGAGGCAATAAGAAAATAAGAAGGACTAAATTGGAATTTTAAAGACCAGGCAAATGAAATTAGAACCCTGTATCGAACCAGGCAGGTTCTCATTTCATCAAACACAGTGAATCTAAAGCTATACATAGTTTCTAATCCTGGCTGATCATCAGCAATTTCATTGAAAGGCTAAAAAAAAAAAAAAAAAAAAAAAAAAAATTCTTAGGATGCCAGCTTGGGGGTAGGATAGAGAGAATACAGCCTTGATTTTTAAAAGCTTCTCTGTAAATTCTGAGGTTCTGCCAGATTTGGGAACCACAGGCCGAGGGACAAATTATGTCCTTATGCCATCACCAATCAAATCTGCCATGCAGCCACCCTGGCGCACAGCTGCACTGCTGAATTCTAGATATGTTTTGATTAGACACAGATGCATTTAATTAGTAGTTTGTGTCATCAATTAGAACATGAACCCGAAAAGTCACCTTCTTGCTTAGATATGCTTTGAACATGAATTTTAATATAAGTGACAATTCCTGAAGAAACGGGGGTGGGGAAGGGGGGATTCTAATGAAGTCATTAAAACATGAAATGATTTTACCTAGGAATACAATGGAGAAAGTAAGGACTCCTTGAATAAGCAAATAGTTCTATCAAACATCTAGCTTTAATCAGAGAATCCAGGTACAATAACAAAAGAAAAAAAAGTGATGATGATGATAGAAACATTGAATTTTTTTCTCACTTTCAAAATCTACTTTCCATCTCCCACCTTTGATTTCCATGACAGAAAAGCTTACATCAAAGAGAGAGCTTCCAATGCTTGTTGATTCAAGAGATTTTTCATTTGGTGGGAATATGTTTATTTATTGCACTGATCTAGTTGAGAAAAAGGACACCTCTTACTACTGAATGTATTACTTGTGCATTTAGCATTATACTTAGCATCTCACATATATCACATTAGTCAGGCCAGTATTTAATTTTGTAGATGAGGAAGCAGGAAGTGAGGAAATTGGTCTAACATAGTGGGAGCTAGAATTTGAACCTAGTTTAGTGTGACTTCAAGGCAGGTGCTGACCATCTCTCATACACAGACCCTTGCACACTGAGAATAAAGATATCCAACTTGAAATGACTTCACAAAAGAAATACGTTCCCATTTCTCTCCACATTCTCAAATTGTATGTGACTTTTGAAATGGGTGCTTGGCTTTCTCTAGTCCACACTCCAAATATACACTTACCCCTTTTCAAAACTTGAAAGCCATACAAATTCTCTGTGCCACAGGTCTTTTGTTTGTTTGTTTAACAAATTGTGTAAAATCTCTCACATGATTCTGAAATTTCCATTCCTGTTACATCAAAGGCAATGGGAATTGATTGTGACATTCTTTCCAGGTAAACAAGATGTAGGCAAAAATCCACCTTGCACCTTATCAATGAGAATTGGCAGCCAGGTGTGGTGGCACACGCTTGTAATCCCAGCATTTGGGAGGCTGAGACTGGAGGATCCAGGTTCACAGCCAGTCTCAGCTACCTAGTGAGGGACTCCACAACTTAATGAACCCTGTTTCAAAATAAAGAATATAAAATATTGCTGGGGTATAGCTTGGAGGTAGAATGCCCCTGGGTTCAATCCCCAGTAACGCAAAAAAATAAAAAATAAAAAAGAGTTGGCATTCAGGATGAAACCTATTGGCCATTCAGAGTTTACATATTCCCTAAAGTTATTAATAATTTTGATCTAAATTCCATTGAGTTACATAAATCTATGAATCAGTTCATATTTGAATATGTGTTATGATAATACTATATACTATATATTCAATGTGTAATCTGGAAAATATTACCATATAAATATAAGGTCATGTCATATTCCAAGGATAGTAAAATAGAGTCTTAAGATTTCATAACTTAGAGAGGACAAAGATCAATTGATTAGCAAATATAATATATACACATATATGTATGTATGTGTATGTACATATACATATATATTATATATAAAATTTCTTTGAACTTGTCAGAGAGGCCAAGAACAGGACTAGAATTTGGAAATACGAAGAAGCATTTATAAGGCTGGGCATTTTGTCAAAAATCACCACAAATGGAGTTCCTGATGTACTTTAGTAAAAATCTATATAGTGTCTGATGTAGAAGTAAATTTATATTCTGGTTGTCAAAGACACTTTATCTGAACCATGGGTATCACAAAGCTTAAAGAATCCCAAAGCTTCTCAGAAAGCTGTTTGTCTTTTAAGTCAAGAAGTTTGATATAAATTGCAAACTCAACTATGTCTAGCAGGAGCTTTTTGCTTCTTGTGGATAGGATTGAATAGGCAAGCAACCTAAGACTTTAATGGTGGAAACTCAGGAAAGATTTAGCATAGAAAACACAGGGCAGAGGTAGGGGTGGTGAAAAACTGAATGAAATGAAAACCCAGGAGATAAAGAAATAAAGCCCTCAGGGAATAGACATACAAAGTCTACAGCATTTATGAATCCTGACCAAAACCAGGTGGACAGTGAAGGAAAATCAGCCAATACTATTCTGTACTAGTCAAGAAAATAAATGGAAAGACCAAAAACAAAACCTGTTGTATTATGTTATGCCTGTCAAAGACTTGATTCCCTGAGCCTGGGCCTATTGGTTGTCTCCATGACCTATATCTTACTTTAAAGCTTTTTAACTCCTCCAACATAACATAAATTTAATCACACTGAATAAGTTTGCACAATGACACAAAAATTGTGTACTTACACACAATTTTCACAGTGGGGCACAATTTTCACTGGGAAGAGAGGAACATATATAAGATTTTATAGAAGCAATTAATTGAGATAGTGAATTTGACATCTAAGCAGTACGGAGCATATATTGGGTAAATACTAACTATTATTATATTAAAGGAGCTATTAGTTTATACATATACATGTGTATTTATATATAATGTACATAAAACATATATTAGATATTATAATTATAATATATTTAATTGTATATTAAATATATAATTATATTATATTTAATATATAAATATATTAATCTAATTACAATGGTTTAAGTGGTCATGTAAAGAATAATTGTGTCAATAGAGACTCAAATTTTGACAGACTCAACATAAATAGTGGAGATAGCAATGTAATTAAAACCCATGACTGTCTGTCTATGCTGCCTGTGTTATTTTCTATTGTATCAAACTGCATTCCAATAGGAAATCTGAATATTATTGGGATATTAAAAGGGCTAAAAATATTCCTTCCCTTGCCTCCAAAATGTAACAAAAAATAACACACAACAACAAAATAACTAACTTGACACAGAAACTAGGTACTCTTTTATTTTCTGTTAGCCTCACCCAGAAACACAAGCTATAGAATTGGAAGTTTATTTCTGCTTGAAAATTAATACTGTGTATGCTACAGCTTCCTGCACTAATAACCCTCTCAAGTATAACAGTTGAGTAGGAGCCTCCATAAAATGTGCTAACCTCAAGATTAACCCCCTTCCTTTATCTCCTTTTTTGACCCATGGGAGTTTATAATTAATTAGACTGGCACGTACTTATCATACCAATTCATGGATTCACACACAAACATGTACTGTATTTGCCAATAGATAATCCACGTTGCACTCAGCCACCACATATTAATCTTATTAAAAGAATCACTCCATCCTGTCCATTTCTTGCTCAGAAATGACTAACACTTCCTTCTAGCTACTGAGTTGACTCTCTGCAGCTCAGTTCGCAGGTTTGAGGCCCTGATTCAAGATAAAAAAATAAAATAGGACTGAGGGTGTATAACTCAGAGGTAGAATGCTACTGTGGGTTCAATCCCAAATAACACACACACACACACACACACACACACGCTGTGAATCTACATATTATTCCAAAATTTCCTATCACTAATTTTTTACATGAACGCACTACTCTGAAAATTCTGAGCTACACCACATGCCTCATATTGTTCCAGCCTTTTTTTTTTTTTTTTTCTTTTTGCAGTACCAGGGATTGAATCCAGGGGCATTCTATACCTCTAACATATTTGTTATTCTTTTTTTGGAAACAAGGTCTCATTAAATTTTGGAGGGCCTCACTAAGTAGCTGAGGCTGGCTGCAAACCTGCAATTCAGATGTCTCAGCCTCCCAAGTACTGGTATTATAAGCATACACCACCATGCCTGGCTTTCCAGCCCATTTTATCTTCCTATCCATCCAAATTCTCAAACTCTATCAGCCCATAGGATCAGACTGATCTCTCATTTCCAAAAATACTAATAAAAGAAACCATTTTGTATCTTATAGTCTATTGCATTTCACTAAGCTATGAAAATATACTCTTTATCCACACAACATTGAAAACTTCTGGGGGACAAAAATAATTTGTGCTAATAAACATGGCACTAGATTAATTCGCCTGCTCATTAAACCAGTATTATTAAGCATTTATTATATACCAATTTCTGTTATTACTTCAAAATACAATAATAATAAAGATAATCACTGTTCTTATAGAAAATGTACTTAATAAGAATGAGGCAATTTTTAGCACTTTCAATAAAGTAAGTAAGTGGGAAAATGGAGGACATGCAGCAGTAGAGATGAGATGATAGTCAAGAAGTCCTTTTTTTTGGCGGGGGGGGGGGAAGGTATTTATCCATTAGGTATACAAATAAAGCATAAAGAGAAGAAAAGGAAGGAAGGAAATAAGAGAGAAAGAAAGCTTTGAGGTGACCTGTTCTTGAACTTTTTTTCTATCAATCATACAAGTAGATAAATATGTACATGTACACCCACTTGCACACGTGTGCGCTCACACACACACACATACACATATTTGCCACGACTGTGTGGCATCTATACAATCACGGTAGAAGAATAAGATCTGAGCCTATCTCATAAATCTACAGCCATCTATTTTCAGCAGAGATACACCACAACAATTCCATTACACACTTGAATTAGTGGAAATTTAAGTCCAAGGATTCAATTACTTTCCTTACTCGATTAACAATTGTTATGAGGTATACAGCTGTCCTCTGCAAATATCCTTTCTTATAATTTCAATGCAAATGTCCCCAATCTACATGTCAAGATGCACCACAGCATGTAATCAGTTTTTATATTTATTTATTTTTTCCTTTGAGAGAGTTAAGGGAAGTCCATTTTGAGGCTCAAATACAGTTCAGTATTAAACTCCAATTCTAGGTTAAGACTTATGCTAGCTCTTATTTTACATAGGCTCCCATCCATGTTTATAACATTTTCTGGGTCTGAAATATGGAATAACTCTACATGTATTTAAATTATTTCAGCCTGCTTATTCAGCAAGCTTTCTAAATGGGTGCTGGTTTGTGCCATGGTAACAGAATCAATCCAGGCCTAACAGGGTATCAGAATCAGGGCATAATGTCAGCTCAGACATAGACGCTGTCATAGATTGAAGGTTACGAAATAAAAATGACAGAATTACATCTGCTGAAATTTCCCCCAGAAGGAGGTGAGGGAATGTATTTTTCGGGTATATGGAGATCATTATTCTGAGCGGTAGAAAGGCATGTTTAAATGATCCAGAGGCAGAAATGTTCCTGGTGTGTTGGAAAAACAGAAATGCAGAAAGAGAGAAGAATTGAGAGGAAAGGATTATTTTGTTGTGTTTAATGGAGAAGAGAGGATCCAGTTGTTTAGGGCCTTGCTGACCAACCTCAAAAATAAAGTTTTTTACCATAGTTAAAAAATGAGCCATTAGGTTTTGAGCTGAAAAGTGATTCCACAGACTTTTGTTTTTTAGGGATTGTTTTTAT
Organism: Graphiurus murinus; assembly: GCA_004027655.1. Classification (NCBI taxonomy): domain Eukaryota; kingdom Metazoa; phylum Chordata; class Mammalia; order Rodentia; family Gliridae; genus Graphiurus; species Graphiurus murinus. The sequence goes on along the minus strand of PVLC010007522.1, from coordinate 37,541 downwards.
TCCTTAATTTAACTTAAGTGATTAGGTTGCTTCAGAAAGACCAAAAGATAATACTTTGCCTAGTGGAATAGAAATATTGGCTATTTTACAAGATATTAGGCTTCTAGAGTTTAATCATACAATGTACCTTTAAGAATGCTAAAATATATCTGATTATTTTTAATCTGTTATTAATTTTTCTTCCCAAACCGTTTACCTCTTGGGAAACCTTCCAGAAGAGAGTGCAAAGAACTACAGAATATGAGTCTGCCTCTCAGATACTCTGCTAGATGACCCCAGGGATGTTCTCTTGTTTAACCCTCATGAGAAGCTAGTGAAACAATATTATTTTCTTAGAGATTAAAAAGCAAACTTGGAGAGACATTGGCTTAAGTCCACCAAGCTAAAAGTGCTGGTGCTGAAATCTGAAGTGAGTTTTTACTGCCTCTGAGGGGCTTGGTCATTCTGTGCTGGCCCAAAGTTCCCTGCTTGTTGATTGTAATTTTTAGAATAATTTTTGACAGGACTCAAAATATGCTACCCCAAGATATGGCACCATGGAAACGGAGACAATATCAAAAACAGAAAGGTCATTCTCTGTGCTTCTCCTACTTTCAATATGACACATAGCCATCAAGGAATTCTATGATCTAGCCTGCCTGAAGGTAGGTCACAAGACTGTGTTGTTGTAGATGTCCTTCCCTATACCTGGAGAAAAGGGATGCTACCCAGAGATCCAAGAATCTGAATAATGAGGCCTTGCTAGGTTTCCCCTAATTTACTATCATTAGATCAAAGATTTTTGTCTAATCATATTTCTATACCATTGTCCATTCTTCATCGATATTGAGTATAAAAATGCAGCATTGGCCATCATTTCTGAAGGCTTTCATGTCATGTAAAACATTGATTAAAACAGATTTGGTTTGCCTCTCACTTGATATACTGTTTTTTTGTTATAGGCATGTCAGCCATGACTCTTGCGATTTAAAAATCAAAATTCTATTTTTAAAAGCAGTCTTGCACAATTATGATTAGCCTGAATCAATATCATAGGACCCTTGGCTTTTCAGATGAAGGTAATTTGCTAAATTTGTATACCTGAGAGTCTTACTGTTTTATCTGGCTCGTTAACCAAGTTTCTATCTCAGGTCACTATTGAAAATGTTCAGTCAGCTGAACAAACTTTCATGCAGTGATCTGGGTAGCAATGACTCTACATGTTTATATGACACATAGTCAGTGCTCATGCATGCAGGGAAGAGGAGGGAAAGAAAGAGACAGAGGGTGTTATAGTTTGCATTTAGACTGTTTCCCTAGGCTTCACAAAGACTAGGCAACCATGTTAGAGGTGAGCCTTTGTTGATGAGGAGGAGTTCTTTGGGGTGTGGTCTTGGGGGTCTCCCCTCCCCTTACACACACACACACACACACACACACACATATGTACACACACTCTCTCTCTCTCTCTCTCTCACACACACACACACACACACACACACACACAATGTGGGAGCAGAGCCCTTGCACCTCCCATCTCTCTCTCATTCTCTTCTCTCTGCCTCTAGTCACCATACAGATGTAACCTGGCCTAAGATGGACTGAAACCTCTGATATTTCCAGAAAAATAGGCAAATAAATATTTTTTTCTCTAAGTTGTGGTGGTCAGATGTTTTGCATTATGACAGTGAGAATGGAGACTGAAACAGAGAGACAGAGGTAGGCAGGGTGATTAACAGAGAGAGAGAGTGTGTGTAAGATGAGTCACCTTGGTTCCAGGCTTGCAAAAGTATAGCCAGTCTCACAGGGTCACAAAGCAGAAAGCACATATCTGCTAATTCTTGCCAGACTCAGCCTTGGACCTTAGACTTGGGAGAGAGAAATGCTACCTAGGACCAACCTCAACCTCATCCTCTATAGAGTTCAGTTGGCAAATGAGATTTTTCAAAATACCAAACCTATGGACTTATTGCTTTTCTTCTAATCCCCTCTTATTCTTTTTGTGTTTTTTTTGTTTGTTTGTTTGTTTGTTTAGTTGGTTGGTGGTACTAGAGCTTGAACCCAGGTGCATACTATCTTCCAATTATATCCCAGGCCTTTTTGTATATTTGTATTTTTTTTAATTTGACACAGAGTCTCACTAAGTTGCTGAGGGTCTTCCTAAGTTGCTGAGGCAGGTCTCAAAGCTGTGATCCTCTTGTCTTAGCTTCCCAAGTACTGGGATTACAGATGTGCACTGCCATGACTGGCCGGGCTTGCTATTTTTAAAGCATTTTTTTCTCAAGAAAGATGAATTTGCATCATTTTTTCTGGGTACCAGAAATAAAGGCTTTCATCTACTTCAAATAAGTGAAGACTTTCACTTTTATCTTCTAAAGCAGAGGAGGAGGATCTCTTGGTTTTCCTCTCAGCAGTAGAAATAAAATCCTCTTACTCATTGACCCCAACAGCCACCATGGCTTCCTTCTTGAGAGGCCAGTGAAGTCAAAAAACCCCACAGACCTGCGGATATAAGTATGGCCCAAAGAACTCACATAAGCACTCAGGAATCTATTCGAAAAATAAGTGTTGTAAGGATTAATAACAAAGAATAGAGACAAATCCATTTTTGGGCGAGGCATGATTTTAAGATTGGTGCTTGTCTCCATAGCTACACAGAAAAAGAAGCAACCTTAAGTCCTAGAGTTGGGTAGAAAAAGGGCAAAACCACAAAGCCTTTTGAATAATTCCTTGCATTTATTTAGGTCAGCTGTTTCTGATAAGAATGAGACCAAATTAACACAGAGCACTGAAAAAAGATTTAGATAGCAGAATCACAAAGATCTCTGTTCAAATCTCAACTTTAACAGTAAGGAGCTGGGTGATTTGGGGCAGGCTATTAATGCCTCTGTTCCCGATTTTATCCTCTGTATAATATTAGGAGATAATCAGAGTGTTTAGCTCCTTAAGGAAAACAGTATGAGGAAAAGAGTTATTCATTGTAGCACCTGGAGAGCCTTCCTTTCTGGGCACCCACTTGATGACAACAAAAGGAACTCCATAGTAGACTGGCCAGAAGGAGGCTTTCCTGAGAGGGCAATGTTTGGAAAAGAACAACTGATTGGCAAGTGTATTCCCATTCACACATCAGTGACTTGTCCCCCAACCTTGAAAAAACTACTCCAGCATAAAGAAATAGTGTCAGTTGGAGGCGAAGCCAGGCAGGAAGAGGACATATGAGTGATAATTCTCTCTGTGGCCACCATATTATATTACCCAGGGCAGGTCACATGACCTTTTTAGACCTCATTTCCCTCTGAGTAAAATGAATGAGCTGGGTTAGGCAGAGTTTAGAGGACCTCCAATTCTAAAACTCTTTGTGGGTTTATCTTCCCCAGTAGGGAAGGGACCACTTCTAGCTCTGTAAGGATGAGAGTATTTGACAAATGTCCACAAGTACGATGTGAAAGGCAGTTATCAGTTCCAATTACGGGACCAGCAGAGGAGTAATCTGAGACCAGCCTGCAGGGATCTGTGCTTGAAGGGAGGGGGCAAAGTTATTAAAGCTAATAATCAAAGCCTGACCCTTTAATGAGGCAGCTGTTAGGCAAATTCGCTGCGTTTCTCCAGAAGCATTTCCCCTGGCCTTGCAGCCTGCAGAGCAGGACAGTGACATCTCAGTCATCTCTCCTACAAAGACAGATGGGTCCAGCATGATGTGCACCTAGAGTATTAATTATAAAGCCATCCATTTACTTTTTCATCCTTCTCTGCAAATCATTCTAAAAATAATGTTTAAACACTGATTTACTTGCTGTGTCCAAGTGAACTCCCCAGGGAAACCCCAGCCACTGTAATATCTAAAAATCACCCCTCTCAATTAGCAAGCCTTCCACAGAGTCTATAGATAAATTTAATCATCCCTCTGCCACTGGGTATCGTGATTTGTGGCTCCCTGAAAGAATTGGAGTTCACCCACCTTCAATTTCAGTCTCTCTGAAATGATATGAATATGCTGTGCATTTAGTGGCAGCAACTTCATTAATATTAATATACAATAAGGATGCACATTATATAATAAAAGTTAAAACCCTGAATATCATCAGAAAAGCCTCCTAAGAGCAGAATAAAAGCTTCAGTGATATGTTCCTCTCCTCTTATCAGGACTCCTTTTTTATTATTTTAATATACTTTTATTGGTGCCTTGTAATCACACATCATAATGAAGTTCAGAGTGATAGAGATATATATACAAGCACACAGTACTTGGTGAGCTTCCTCCTACCCCTCACATCTCACCCCACATGATACTGAGATTGACATTGATAATTTTGTGTATATACATTAGCATCATTTGGAGTGTTTCCTTCTTCATGGGTCCATCTCTCCTCATCTATCTGGAGTCTTTCTTGTATCCCAATTTCTCTGTAGCTTCCAAATATGACAAAAAAAAATATGACCCTTGATTTTCGGGACTGGTTCATCTCAATTAGCATAATACAATATAGTTCCATTCATTCTCCTATAAATTACTCTCAAACAATACAGTGTGATAGTCTTGTTAGTCTTTGTCTTTACAGGATCTTCTTTTTTTTCCATTTATGTAAAAAAAAAGTGAGGGAGGTTTACTGGGTTGAAATAACTCCATAATGCTGGGTTTTCCTGAGTGACTAGTCTGCTCCTAATAGTAGATATATATATATATATATATATATATATATATAATTATATATAAATTATAAATATATATATTATAAATTATATATATATATATATATATAATTTCTAGAGGTACCACCAAATGTTTCTATCTAATACTAGTGGTTAATACAACTAAAAAAGATGAAGTTTTAAATCTGCAAAATTACAAGCAGAAAAAGAAAAATAACTGGGTTGCCTGGAGGAAAACCATACAGAAGCCATAAAATAAGGAAAACAAAATATTACAAAACAGCATCTCACATGTAAACTCTGCTCTAATGCTAGATTTTAGACAAGTCAAAGCCCCCCTGCACTAAAAGTGCAGGTGTTCCACCTTGCAGAGGTGCTAGCTAGAGATCAGTTAATCAGTTAAGTAGGATTTCTGATGGACCATCCCTCCTTTACTAATTTTTTTTTAATTTAAATAATTTCCTTCCTAAGTGAGTCATGGTGGTCCAGGACTATAATTCCAGTACTTGGGAGATTGAGACAGGAGGAGTACAGGTTCCTTCCAGGCCAGCCTTTGCAACTTAGCAAGACCTTTACAACATAGCAAGACCTATTTGAAAATTAAAACAAAAAAAATTTTAAAAGGCTAAGGCTCAGAAGTAGAATGTCCCTTGATTCATTCACCAATACAAAACAAAAACAAAAACAAAAATTCCTTCCTGAACTTTTTGCTAACTTGAGGGCAGATGACATCTCAGATTTAAAGAGATACCGATTCCAATCTCCAAGGCATGGGGGGGAGAGGGAGGAACCCAGTGGGTAGGGCACCAAGAGTTGTGTGCATGTATTTTTTCTGACACTTTGTACCCCAATATGATGTAAAATTACAATACACCAAATAATACAAAAAGATCCTGTTTACCACTCATCTCACATTGACTTCCAGCTGCAACATCCCTGTTATTTGTTAGACCTACCAGCCTGAACCTTTCCCTCAACTTGACTAAACCTTAGGCCAGCTTCTTGACTGTGAATCCTTAACCTCTCTTTTTTTAGAGCATTTACTTTAGAAAGACTGTAATTAGAAGTCCTTCATCTGTTCTTTTGACATGTATAACTTTTTGAAAGTTTCTTGCCAGTTTTATAACCTTTCTAAAGAACCTAGGAATCCTTTCTTGGCAATGTAATGAACTAAGGAGAGAGTGTCACCATTGCCCAGTTTCTGTAGGAGGGTGAGAGATGAACTTCCCTGGGTGCCCTTCTCTAAATTACAGAACCACCTACCTTGAAGATAGGAGAAGTTTGTTTTTACTTTGGATAAATACAACCAGTAAATATAGATGGCCTTTGACTTCCTTCAAATAGTTCCCAGGAATTTTCATGAGTTCACCCCAACCCTTAGAAAAACTCTCTCTGCTTCTTCTTCAAAGCAGAGCTGAGCTTAAACTTAGCTGTAGCTTCTAGTATTAGCAATCACCTTAAATAATATGCCTTGCCTGCTTAGCTTCCAACACTGCAAGTTTTGCTCTCATATGTTCATTTTGCTGATGCTAATAGCTTCCTGATGTTGAGCAGAGAACCCAACACCTACTTCCTTGGCCCTGACCTTAGATATTCTCCTTATTCAGCCCTGACCTTAGATATTCTCCTTCATAAGGAGCCAAATTCTAACTACCAACCCTAGTTCTATCCTAGGGGCTATACGGAATATTCCTAGTGTTGGGAATGTGGCTCAGTGGTGGAGAGCATATCTAGGATGCACATGGTCCTGGATACAATCCCCAGCACACACTCCTCACCCTTCAAAAGAAATGTCTAATATCGTACACATAATTTGAATATCTAAAGACAATTTCTTTTCAGGTTAAACCCTCTGTAAAAGGACCTCCTTATGGAAATGCCTAACATACAGTACCTCCAGGTCCAGAAGAAGCAGTTGGAGAGTTTTCTTGTTATCTCAGGAAAATAAAAAGTTATGGTGTGACAAATCAAGATACCACACAAAGATCAGGAGTCATTAGAATGAATTATAAATGCATTCACCTTTCAGTAATGTTTCCTTAACCTCATAAATAAAAGCAATCTATATAAGGTTTGAGCTGCTCAAGGCAAGGATACCAAGACTCTTGGGTGCTTTTGTTTCCTAAAGCCCATCAAGAAAAGATACCACACATTCATTTGAAGGATGAGAGGAATAAAAACTTGTAAATTTTTTTCCTGGACTGCAGTAAAGACCTTGAAATGTCTGTGTAAAGTACATAAAAGTTTTTTTTTTAAATTCTACTTCTCACTACAGTCTTTTGTGATATGTGTTCATTATATTTACAGTCCCTCCTTCAGTACTTGAACTCTCTTCATTTCAGCTTCTAGGCTTTTCAGCATATGGGATGCTCTCCTACATCCTCATCCCCTATCAGGACATACTCATTCAATGTCTCATTCTATCAGAGCATGGTATGCAATTAATATACAACCAATCAGTTAGGTACTTATCCCATTATTTTATTAATTAGGTTTTCCATCCTAGAAAAAAATGTTACATATGAGTTAACAGTTGACTCTATAGCTCTTGGACTTTCACTAAAGGAAAGGTGGAAATTACAGGATCATCATGTGCCTTTTCCTTTCTAAAGTTTATACATACACAATTTCTGCTGCTCCCTTACATATCACCTTTCTCTACAAAAGTAATCTTTTTTATATCCACAATAAGTATAGTACTTTATTTGTATCTTTCCTTGGAATATACTTTCAAATAATGGTATTGTACTCTGTAGTGATAGTACCTTCTCCTCTCTGCCTAGAGATGTTTAAGGACAAAGTTATATATCTTATAAGCCCATAATAAGCAGCACAGTGCCTAGTTAGTACTAACTTATAAATAAGTTGTAATATATCTCAATGAATATATTTAAAATTATAAAATGTGTAGATAAGTGAAAGTGATTATCACAATAGCCATATAAGACAGATAATGGAATTAATACTTATTGTCACTTTTCAGGAAAGTTAAATAAATTTCTCAAGTGCTCAATGTAAGAAGTCATCTCTTCTGAGTATCAAATGCAAGTCTGATTGGGATGACTTTAGGTATACAATTAGGTTTGAAGTCCTAGAGGCCATGTTTATTAGAGCTAGGTGTCAATCTGCTATTTGGAAGGATTCACTAGACAAAATCTAAATTATCATGCATGTACACTCACAACTCTGTGTGTGTGTGTGTGTGTGTGTGTGTGTGTGTGTACTCAACTTAGCATTTCACTAGATATCATTCTCTTTGGAACAAATTAATCCCTGTACTCATTCCATTTGGCTCTCAAGAGAATAATTTATTTTTGCATTACAGGTTAGAAAAAGAGACATGAATCTGGAGAGAAGGAAACATTGACCACACTCACTAATAAACAAATAAGCCTGAGACAGATCTCCTACTTGCAAGAAACATGGCAATACCCCACAGTCCAAACAACTCAATCTCTCAGACCCCAATCTTTTCAGTTCAACAAAGAAAGCCTGTGTTCATGGACACAAAACCCAAGCTATGATCAATCGTAATACATTGTTAAAAAAAAAAGTCTCTGTAGAGCTGAAATGACTTTTCCTCTACCCACTTGATATTCTTGAAACTGGAATTATGGAATTATATAGAGGTAAAATGAGAAGTTTAGAAGAGACACCATACAGCTGCTTTCCAGGTTGTGGGAAAATGTGAATGTGACACAATCATGCATAAAACCAGACACCATGGTGTAAAAAGATAAGAGAGTCAAGAGATTGGTGAGAGTTACTTCCCTAATAAAGAAACACCCTTACTTTCCTAAAAAAGAACTTTAACTTTAAAGAATTATAATAATCCATTAGTCATACTGGATAAAATTAAGCCCTGACTTCATCAGCTAAGTGTGTAGCCAAGGATTCCTCCCAGTTCCTGATCATGTTAGGTTATTAATGATTCATTGAATGCTCCTATGCCAGGTGATTCACATGCAAATGAAGAGGCAGAACTATAAAAAAAGAATTCAACTTAGAATTAAATTAAACTTTAAAGGCAGCATTTCATTCACTTATATAATACCCTCTCCACATGGCTGGCAGAAGAACTGAGCCTCCATGAAACAGTCTCAGTGAAAAGGGAACCCATTTCTATACCCCAGGCCTCTGACTCTCCAGGTTTGACATTGCTCCTGGACACTGGGGAAACCTACATTCCTAGAACCAGTTTTTAAACATTTGCCAGCCCCTAAGGGTTTCAGATGGGATTGTGAATCTGTTCCCCAGGAGATGTAAAGAGGAATAAGTTATATTCTCTAACTTTAAGGAATTTAGAATCTAGTGCAGAGCTTTCAATCCATTAATAAAGTTACATATTTATTAACATAAGGCTATTCTAAGATTCTTTCCCCAAAATAGCTATTCCATGACAGCCTGTGCCTACTCTCCATCATAAAATAAATTGAATCTAGGTGATTTCGATTAATGAAGTATATTTACAAACATAGGATTGTTCTGGGATTCATGCCTCCTCTCAAGTAGCTATTTTACAACAGTTTGTCTACTATCCATCATAAAATGAACTGAATCTAAGTGATTTTAATGAAAGAAATATGTGGGAGTGTGAGGTCTACTTAAAGGACACAAATAGCAGACCATGTAAAGTATTTAGTTGGAATCTGAAGACATACACTTAACTTGGTAATAACTTGTGATAAAAGCTAAAAGTGTCCTTTCAAATAATGATTTTTGGAAAGAAGAGATTGCATAATCAAAACACAATTTGTGAATTTTCTATTTACTCCATGCTGTGAGCATTAGCCTCCTCTTAATGGGGCATTTATTTTCATCTAACAAAACATATTTTCAAACACTATATGCCAACTCTTTGCTAGGTGTCAGAGTTTCAATAACAAATAAGCTTTGCCTTCTACTACTAAGGAACTTTTATTCTTGTGGGAAATAAAAATGTAAGCATAAAATCATGATAATACACTATGATGCCTGATATAACAGAAGTACTGAGCTGAACACAGACAAAAGTAATTAACTTTGTGAGAAAGAGCTGGGGGAAATCATCTTTAAGAAGATACCATGAAGGAATAATAGGAGTTTGTCAGAGAAGGGAGGAAGGGCATACTAGTCAGAGTAAGCTACCTATGCAAAGTTATACACACACTTACACAGTATTATCAACTTCAAGAACACAATGGAGATATTAAGATTTCCACGTATCTTGAGGAAGATGAGTGAACTTAAGTGTTAAGCTATAGTTTTTAAGGTTTATTTTTATTCAAAAATTCTAAGCAGAGGATAAGCAGCAACAATAACAACAACAAAATGAAGTCCTCTGGATATATAAGTGTAATGGTTAGTGCATATAAGCTTTGTGAGCTTATCTAAAGTCTCTAGGCATCCGTGAGTGGTGGTGCATGCTTGTAATCCCAGTACTTGGGAGGCTGAGACAGGAGAATTGCAAGTTTGTGGCCAGTCTCAGCTACTTAGTGAGACCCTCTGCAACTTAGTGAGACCATGTTTCAAAGGAAAGAATAAAAAATAGGACAAGAGTATAGCTTGGAGGTATAATGTCCCTGGGTTCAATCCTCAGTACTGCAAAAAAAAAAAAAAATTAAATTAAAAAAAAATAAAGTCTCTAGGAGTAAATACTTGGAGCACAGGGAATATTTCTCATTCATGTATCATCTTCTGAACCTAATGAAGTATCCCATGCAGCGAAGTCAATCATTAAACCACTGATTAAGTGAAGAAGAGAAAAATAAACAGTAAAAAATAAAAAAATGGCATCTTCACTTTGTAGTTTGCCTTGGCTTTTGTAGTATGCTAGCACGTTCAAGTGCTAGAATTACCTGCCCTCTTGGTCTTCTTGGCTCAGACCCTTGGGATGCTGAACTCATCTCAGATGACTCTTACTCTCTATCCTCAAATTCCAGCTTTCTTTCCTTCCCTGCTCTTCCAGGGCACCGCAAAGAGAACACTCCCAAGGGCATTTGTATTGGTCTTCTCTGCAGAAATGCCTATCCTGATCACCTTGTTAAAAATAGCACTTCTAGCCAGCCATGCACACCTTTAATCCCAGTAAATGGGAGGCTGAGACTGGAGGATCCCAGGTTTTAGTCCAGCTTGGGCAACTTAGAGAAATCCCATTTCAAAATAAATAAAAAGGGCTTGGGGTGTAGCTTAGAGATAGAATGTCCATGATTCAATCCCCAGTACCACATATACACACAAATAAAAGAACTCATCATCATTCAACACTTTCCAGCCCCTTATTTTGCTTTATTTACCACAACATTACTTATATATTTGTTTTTTTCTTCCCATCAAATGTGTAAGCCATATTAATTTATCCTTTGTGTTTCTCACTCTTATTCCTGGAACTGAATCAGTGCCTGGCACAAAGAAGTTACTAAGTCAATATTTGTTAGATGAAAGGAAAGAATAAAGAATTGTAATTGACGTGTGCTTTTATTTAAAGTTTCTGCAGAAATCTTTAAAAGCAGATGATATTTGTTAAAAAACATGAACAAAACAGAAATAAACAAAATCACTAATTATAAACAGTATATGGAAAACTAGTTAACAGGAAGTACATATAATGAAAAAAATTAATTATTAAAGAACATCAACCAAATACCAGAGTTTAAATAAGTTTAAGTTTGATGGTTGCCTGCCCAATGACCATTTTTGCTTTCTTAATTAAAAGCCTCCTCAATAAGACCTGCAAAGATCAGTAAACCAAAATATTAATTAATAAGTTGGATGGCATTAAACTAAAAACTTTCTGCTAATCAAAGGAAACCATCAAGACTCTAAAGAGAGAGTTTACAGAATGGGAGAAGATCTTTGCCAGCTATCCCTCTAGTAGAGGACTAATATCTAGAATATACAAAGAACTTAAAAGACTTTACACTAAAAAAATAAATAATCCAATCAAGAAATGGGCAATTGAATTGAACAGACACTTCACAAAATAAGAGATACAAATGGCCAATAGATACATGAAAAGTGTTCAACATCATCAGCAATCAAGGAGATGCAAATCAAAACTACACTGAAGCTGGACATGGTGGTACACTCTTGTAATCCCAGCACTTGGGAGACTGAGACAGGAAGATCAGAGGTTCGTGGTCAGCCTCAGCTATTTAGTGAGGCCCTCTGCAACTTAGTGATATCCTGTTTCAAAATAAAGATAAAAAGTGGGGCTGGAGGTATAGCTCAGAAGTAGAATGCCCTTGGGTTCAATCCTTAGTATCACACACACACACACACACACACACACACACACACACACACACAAAATAACAACAACAACAAAAAAAATGAAATTCCATCTAACCCCAATCAGAATGGCAATCATTAAGAAGTCAAAAAAACAATAAATGCTGGAGAGGATGTGGGGAAATAGGAACTCTTCTACATTGTTAATGAGATTGCAAATTAGTTCAGTCACTATGGAGATCAATGTTGAGATTCCTCAGAAAACTGGGAATGGATTCACCATATGATCTAGCTATACCACTCTTGGGTATCTTTTCAAAGGGGCTGAATTCAGAGAATGACAGTAATACATGCATATCCATGTTCATACCAGCACTGTTCACAATAGCCAAATTATAGAACCAACCTAGGTATCCATCAACAGATGAATGGATTACAAAATTTTTACACACAAGGGAATTCTACTCAACAATAAAAAGAACAAAATTATGTCATTTGCAAGAAAATGGAAGGGCCTGAAGAACATTATGTTAAGTGAAATTAGCCAGTCACAGAAAGTGAAGGGTCATATGTTTTCTCTATTTTGTGCAAACTAGGGAGTAATTGGGATACCAGAGGGACTCCATATAATGGAGGAGAAATCTCAGTAGAGCCAAGGAAATAGTCTAAGGGAAGAGGAGGGGAAAGAATGAGGTTAATTAATAGAATTACTAACATCGAATATGTGTACATATGTGAAGATACCAATGTCAGTCTCAATACTGTATTGGGAAGGGAGGAGATGGAAAGGAGGGGGCAGGGCACCAGGTGCTCTGTGTATGTATATCAATGTCAACATGATTTACATTATGATGTGAGACTATATGCACCAATAAAAGCATATTTTAAAAATAAATAAGGCTTAAAAATAAGACAAAAAGCAGAGTTTTAAGTTGAGTATGATAATGCATGCCTATAATCCCAGTTCTTGGGAGGCTGAGACAGGATGATCATAGGTTCAAGGCCAGTCTCATCAACTCATCAAGATCCTCAGCAACTTGGAGGGTCCTTGCTCCAAAATAAAAAAAATAAAAATAAAAATAAAAGAATTGGGGATGTAGCTCAGAAGGTTCAACTCCCAGTATCACACACAAAAAAAGCTTACTTTGGGCCTCAAAATAAAAATATTTTCTTTCCAAGAATCTCTTAAACCTATGTGACTAAGTATCCATGACTTTTGTGACTCTTACCCCTAAGTGATTAAGTTATGATTAAGTGAGATATAAGCCAAGGTGTCTTGTGGGAATTCGAAGAATGATGCTTTAAAGAAATAAATCTAGATGAGGGATGACTTCATAATGTCTTTTCTCCATTTTTTTCTTTCAGTTTCCTAGAACATGCATATGATAGTTGGAATTAGAGTAGCCACTGTGGATCATATTTTAATTTTGATTCTGAAAGTGTTGTGCTAAGATGCTGAAAAAAAAAATAAATAAAAGAAACTGGATCCCAGGTAACTTTGTGTGACTATCATGTCAACTCTATTATTTCCAGATTTTTCTATGGGACAAGATAACCCCTGTGAGCTGACACACCACTGTTGCTTGCAGTTTTCTGTAGCATATATGGAAATAAAGTTCCTATTTTATGTCGATATCTTAAAATACCCTTACAGTCATGTTTACTTGCCTGAAAAATGTGTATTCTTCCTTGTGGGATACATATGAAAACCATGTTTTGTCAGAATCAGCACTGCGTCTGAGATCTACAGACTTAGGATTGTAGCACCACTGTTTTTACTGCCATTGTTGATATATGCACCACCTGCATTAGGTAGGGGCATCTGTTAATTTTCTTGATTTCCGTAAGTCTTGCATAAATATTAATTAAGCACAATAGCTCTGAAAACAAATTAAATCCTTGTTGTTGTGGATTTAAAAGCAAAGCACTCAGGGTAATTACATGCTTAGATCGGAAACTTTTAGTACTTTGTAAAAACACAGAACTTTTACAAAGACCCAAGCAAGATAAACAGAAGGAAAACAAGAGAACTGAAGGGAAGTTAAAGAGAATCTCTGAAACCACCAGGAAGCTAAATATTTGGGGATTATAAATGAATTAGTATTTCTCTTCTACGTTGTACAAATATTTATATCTGGGCTTTGCTCCCAGGGAAATGATATTACTATATAGCCAACAGTTCTAAGAGTACCCACTTTATATGGCATTTTACAAAGCTCTATTTGCATACTGAATCACACAAATATCACAGTCATTCTATGAGGTAGATATTATTATTATTATGTTCAAGTTTTGTTTGTTTGTTTTTTCAGATGAAGAAACAGAAGTGCAGAAATGCTTAGTAACTTGTTCCAAGACTCACAAGTAGCAAACACTGGAGCCAGGACTGGAATCCAAGCAGGCATGCTCCTATTCCCTGTGCTTGCCCATTGTGGACAATGCAGGATAGTTGTGAGGAAACAATAACTTGGGGAGCAATCCCTGAAGAGTTCTATTAAAATGGCCAAGTTATAAATACAGCAATTAAAGGAAACTAGAGAAACATTTCCCCCTCACCAAAGAAAATGGAACTTAAATCTCAAAGTAGAGCCATACATTTTGAAACCAGGATCCAGCTCCACCTGGAAGTGTTTTCTTGTCCTGCCCTTTGATAAAAGCTGAATGTATGGCAATCAATAATGCTTACAAGTTTAAGACAAAATAGAACAACATTATTTCACATATTTCACCAATGTACCAATATTTTGAGGACTGTCTCAAGTTTTTGTCATAATGAGGATTAGAGTAGCAAAATTTGAAAATAATGTACTTATTATTACTGTGAGAGAATATTCAAGATTATACTTCTTGGTAGTTTTTCCGAATCACTTTGGATTTTGATCTTTTTCACCGAATATAAACGAATGGCATTTTGGCTAAAGTAATGGAACCAGGCGTAACTGGCTTCCATGGAGATCATCAGTTTTAGATGTTAAGGTGGACAAATAGCTTAGAACCACTGATATAGTCTAAAGAACTGCAGATTGGAGTCAGAGGGCAAAGAATCTTGGTTCTGCTATTTAGTAGCTGAATGATCTTGCAGAGTCCCCCAAATTATGGTGTCCTCCCTTTCTTAGTAGGCAAAACAAAGGGGTATACTGTGATCCCCAAGATGTGCTTTCTTTCATAAAATCATGATGGTCTGCTAAATAATCAGATAATCTCCATACTCAGAAGGCCGTGAGCATAGGTATATCTCATCTCAAACAATAGAGTGAAATTGAAACATTTAAAGATTGTCAGTAAGTCTTCATCCTTCCTACTACTGATTGCTATATTGATTGAGCATCTAATGCTTGCCAAGTTTTCTGTCATATGTACTACATACTTGATAATCCTTATTACAACCTACATAGTAAATACCATAGCCCCCAATTGAAAATAAGAAGAAAAAAAGAGGTCAGACTTTAGGTACCTACTCAAGCACACACAGCTAGAAATTGGCAAATGAGAAATTAAATCCCACAGTTACTAAATTGTCTTATTTCATGCTATAGAAATATGTCTGTCCAAATCTCATATGTTGAAAATTGAATTCCTAATGTGACTGTATCTGAGATAGGGACTTTGTGAAATAATTCAGGTTAAATAAGGTCATTGAGGGATAGGGCTTTGCTTTGAAATGATTAGTTCCCTTAAACAAAGAGACAGCAGATCCAGGTATGCTGGCACATACCTACAATCCCAGCTACTTGAGAGGCTGAGACAGTAGGAGATCAAGTTTCAATTTGCAAATTAGCAAGACCTTGACTCAAAATAAAATTTTAAAAAGGCTGAGGATGTAACTCAGTAGTAGAGCACCTGCCTAGCATGCATGTAGCCCTGGTTAGATGCCCACTAGGAAGAAGAAGGAGGAGGAAGAGAAGGAGAGGAGGGGCACACCAGGGGCATAACTGTCAGTCAAAGGAAGATGTCGTAAGAAGATGGTCATTTGTAAGCTCAGGAAGAACTAGACCCTATTAGGACCCTGATCTCAGATTTCCAGCCTCCAGAAGTATGAGATAATAATTTTCTGATGTTTAAGCCACCCAGTCTATTGCAACAGATGCAAGCAGACTAATACACTGCAATGGGTTTGCTTCTCTTTTTTTACTATTCTGATTAGTCATTATAATATAATATGCATGAAAAAGTTAATGGAGAAACAACTGAAAAACTAATAAGCTTACACATATTTCATATTAGAGTTGCAACTGCTGCCCCCTAGAGTTATATTGTGTATAATCTGCAATGGGGATAATCTAGTGGTTTGTGGTACCATCTGCATAATCAACATTAAACAATAAAACAGATATGCCACTGGGTACCAAAGACTTAAAATGTTATCTTCTAAGACTACTGCATTTAGTAAGATCACTATTCTTTCTGCTTTTCTTTTCCCTCTCTACTATCAGCACCCCAGATTGGAGTACAGTTTTTTGTTTTGTTTTTTATGTGATACTGGGGATTGAACCCAGGGGCATTCTACTTTAGAGCCACACCCTCGGCCTTATTTTTTATTATTTACCTTGAAACAGGGTCTCACTAAGTTGTGGAGGGCCTCACTAAGTAGCTGAGGCTGGCCATGAACCTGCAATCCTCCTGTCTCAGCTTCCCAAGTACTAGGATTACAAGTGTGCACCACCATACCAATCTGAGTAGATTTTTTTTAAAACACACTTGCACAATCCATTTCTAATTAAAACTCTTCACTCCATGCCACGAACATAAGTATGATCTCCATATTACAGACAAAAAAGGTGGATTCCAGAGAGTAGCTGAGTGTTGCTGAGAGGAGTGACAGAGTCATTGCACAAAGGTCCCTGACCACTGCCCAGTGCTCCCCATCCTATGCCTTCTAAACTTGCTAGTACATCCATTTGTCTATACTAAGCACTCTCACATCCATTATAAAGAAAATATGTTTTCCAGAGACCTAATAAGATGCAGGATGGTAGGGATTATTTCTAGTGGGTGTAATTGCCTCTCAAAACATGCCTAGCAAAACTCAATTCAACCCTCAGGGGTGCTACCAATTAGCTTCCATGACTGTTGTCCTGATAGCTCTTGGAGCTACAATAGTTGAACCACTTCAGAAAAAATTCATTAGATTGATTAGTCCAATTAACTCAGAAACTGACATACAAAAACAGGCAGGAAACCCCTGCTGGGTCCAAGAAATAAATAAAAGACATGCCCCTGGCTTTGACTGCATAAATATAAGGGGGCTCATGGAAATTTCCCCATGGAGTGCAAACACAAAGACAGTCTGGGAAAAGACCAAGCTCCGGACTGGCTCAAGAAAGAAACAAAGGAAAGGATTAAGAACTGCTAGGAAGGCAAAAAGCCTACAGAAAGCTCAAAGAACAGGCACTCTTTGGCAGGCCCAAAGGCCAAAGAGCTGAGAGGGAAATTTGCAGAGTATTCAAGAAAACTGAGAGGGAAAGGTCTGTGAGATGAGAAACATGGCCTTCTTTATTGAAAGTTGGTAATGAGATTAATCTGGTATTTTTGTGAACAAATGGAGCAAATAAAAAAGGGGGGATTGTCCTTGTTAAAAGATTATTATTCAAACACTGGTTCTTTCTGTAGGTCACCTTGGGGTGCCATTTTTATCATCCACAACTTTGGACAAAGCGTTCATGTATGTCTGAAACAAATAGTTGCTTTCATTTCTGCTTGCTTTTCTTTTTTTTTATTTTTTTATTTTTTTAGTACTGGGGATTGAACTCAGGGGCATTCTACCTTCGAGCTATACCCCCAGCCCTATTTTTTTTAATTCTTTATTTTGAAACCTGGTCTCACTAAGTTGCGGAGTGCCTCACTAAGTAGCTGAGGCTGGCCGTGAACCGGTATCCTCCGGTCTCAGCCTCCCAAATGCTGGGATTACAAGCGTGCACCACCACGCTCGGCTAATCTTTATTTTTTAATTTTATTTGCAGTACATGGGATCAAACCAAGGACCACATGCATACTACACAAGTGTTTTACCACTGAGCAACACTCTCAGCCTCTCTTTTTTATTTGAACATGTAATCACATAGATTTCTACTATGCTTAAAACAACAGCTGTGCTGTGTTGTTTATATTTGCCACTAAAACTTGCATAATCAAAATTAATTTTAACTTTTTTTGTGTGTGTGATGGGGAATGGAATATAGACTCTGGTTCTTCTTGTAATAATCGTCTATCTCCTCAAGGCAAAGCTATACCCACATTTGCTTTCCAGTTAGCCAGTTAAAAAGATTTAGTCACCAACCAAACACCAGTTTTCTTTACCCTTTTCTTAGTTGGTCCTGAATTCTGTGAATGAGGCCTTGACCCAGGAGACACCACAAGGTAGTACCATCTGGAGTTTTAATTTTGTCCTACTGGGCAATTTCTTCCAGGAGAAAGACAAGGTTTGCTTGCATGTGACCAAATGGATCATTTAATTAGAACTGGCTATTTTTATTCTGAAATAACATGAAGAAGTAGAAAATGAGAGACAGTGGAGGAAGAACAGCCCAGAACACAGCAGTGAATGAGAAAGACCCGTTGGGATTCCCAGAAACAGGAGAAACAAGCATAAAATATTTTCTGTGAAATTTTCCAAGTTTCAAAACAAAAAGTGAAAGTGAAAACAAATGGTATCATCAGCATGCCTGTCAATATTCTGCACCACTAAGGAACAGAGCTTGCTAATAAGTCATAAGAGCAGTGGGAAGATATCAAATTCTTGATGGGCAGTACAGGAAGAGAGAACAAAATGCCAAAGTTAATCTTTTTGAAAACACTGATTATAGTCAGAGAGCAGCAATCACAGAGCATCTGAGGAAATCCAGGATCATTTTCAGTGCTGAGGAAGGAAGTCATTATGATGCTAATCAATTTTTCTTTAAGCTCATTAATAATGGTATCTGGTTGCACATAATCTGTAAATTATGGAAGATAAAAGTTAAGAGTGTGTGGTTGGAAACACTGAAGGAACATGGAGTTTAGAAAATCTGGTCTATTAAGCCATATGGAATTAACAATTTTTTCTATTACATATGCACATATGCAGAAACTTGGGAAAATGATTAATAATAGCTCATATTTATTAAGTGAAATTCTTCTTAATCATTTTTCTATATATTTTACATGAATTATCTCACATAATACAATATATAATAGCAATGATATTATCTCCATTTTATAGATGTCATTTTATAATATTATAACATAATTAGGAGCTCCATATTATAATAAAGAAAACTAAGGTTTAGGAAGATTAAGTAACTTTAGTGATAAATAGTAAACAAACTTAGAAAATGGCAAACCAGGATATAAAAAAATTAATTTTTAGATATTAGTAAATTATGATTTGAGAGAGAGGAAGTAATAGAAGAAACATTAATTAATTTATTTTTTATTTTTGTGGTACTGTGGATTGAACACAGGAGTGTTTTTACCTCTGAGCTATACTTCCAGCCTTATTTTATTTTTCATTCTGAAATAGGGTCTCACTAAGTTGCTAAGGCTGGTCTGACCCTATGATCCTCCTGTCTTAGTCTCCAAAGTAGTGGGATTACAGGTGTGTGCCACCACATCCAGAAGAAACATCAATTTTATTGTTAAAACAGTTTTAGATTAAATCCTAATTGTATTATATATTAGTTGTGTGGGGTTGTTTAGGCAAATTTCTGTTGGTTTCCTTTTCTTGGAAATAAAGGTATTACTTGCTACCGTGTAAGTTTAGTTTATAAATTAAATGAAGTAATACATATGTGATGCATAGTATATATGCATAAAACAATGCTAATAGTCATTCTTAACTATTTTCCTCTATATATAAATTTATTGACTGCCACTCAATATGATTAGAAAGAGAGAAAGTAATATATTAATTTATTTATGGTGGCCAATGACCACCACAAAATAAATGACAGGCAGCATTACTATTTAGGGATGCTGGCACAGCTGTATTTTCTTTATCTGTTCCCATCTCTCTTTATTCACTCATGACTTAACTAGTTAACTAAATAAACAGAATAAAGTAAATTTAAAAGATAGCAATTTCAAAATGTTTAACTAAAGAAAAATATGGCCCTGGTTACATTTTTTTGGGTTAAAATTAATTTTGGAAAGAGGGCATTGTAATTATCCTTACAGAGCAATCAGATTACTTTTTAAAATTTTTTTTTATTTTTGCGGTGCTGGGGATTGAAGTCAGGGGCATTCTACCTTCAAGCTATACCCCCAGCCCTATTTTTTATTTTTTTATTTTGAAACAGAGTCTCACTAAGTTGCGGAGTGCCTCACTAGGTAGCTGAGGCTGGCCTCGAACCCAGATCCTCCAGTCTCAGCCTCCCAAATGCTGGAATTACAAGCGTGTGCCACCACGCCCAGCATCAGATTACTTTTAAAAATGAAACCATAGACAAAACCAGAAGCAGAGACAAAAATCTGATGTGATTAAGTGTCAACATATATTGAAAAGTTTAAAATGCATCAGGTATTTCAGTGAGATGGAATTCAAGAGTAATGTGAGCAATTGAAATTTCCTTAATATCTTGTGCAATTTTGCACATAACTAATAGTTTTTGTTCTAAAATATTTTCCTTTCATATCTCCTCTGTACTATGACCTATAACTGTCATTAATTTTACAGAATTATCTCCCTATGAAAATTGGTATATTTTCTTCCATAACATGCTTCTACTACATTTGAATTTTAAAAATAAGCTCAATCTCAAGAAAGGAAAATAATAACTTTGGAAGGGCAAGGAGAAGCCTAAAGAGGCTGGGGGCCATAAATGTTACACAGCACAGTGAGGAAACACAAGTGTAAGAGTTGCTTAGAGAATCATGGACCATTTAAAATTATAAATTTAATGAATCTGAAATTGAAATGTGGTCTGATAAAGTATTCAACTAACTTTCATGTCAATAAAGGACTTTAGAGGGACTAAGAGGCCCTGTGGTTTCTAAATCATAGATTGAGATTTAGATCTATGATTGGGAATGTGATTGAGAATGAATACATAACCATTAAACCTAGGATAGAACTCCTGCTTCCTCATTCTAGACATGACTATTCTGGTCTCATCTCCTAACTTTTTTTTCCCACACTCGCTCCATTGCACACTGGCTTCCATCCAAGCCAGGTGACACAACACCCAAGCCCTCTGCACTTCCCATTCTGCCCAGGACAATTTTCTTCTAAATACCTATGGGTCGTCTTCTCTCTTTCTTCCTCCTCCTCCTCCTTTCTCTCCTCCTTCTCCATCTTGTAAGCCCAGTGCCTCACATATGCTTGGCAAATGCTCTACAACTGAGCTAATTTCCCAAACACTCTTTTACTTCTTTTTGATATTTACCATAGTCTTAAAACTATTTCCCATTAAGAGGTATTTATACAATTGTCTTCTTAAGATGCCACTTTTGGACCACTCTGTTAATATAAACCCTCCTGCTCATCTTTTCAAATACATGTTCACACTCTTATAACTATATAGATTTGTTCTCTCCAATATGATAGCCACTAGTTCCATGTGACTCTTTAAAATACAATGAAGTAGGAGGCTGAGACCGGAGGATCCGGGTTCGCGGCCAGCCTCAGCTGCCTAGTGAGGCACTCCGCAACTTAGTGAGACTCGGTTTCAAAATAAAGAATAAAAAAAAAAAGTAGGGCTGGGGGTATAGCTCGGAGGTAGAATGCCCCTGAGTTCAATCCCCAGTACCGCAAAGAAAAAAAAAAAAATACAATGAAGTTTAAAATTCAGTTCTTTAGTCCATTTAGCTTGTTTCAAATGCTACCATATTGCACAGCAGAGCTACAGAACATTTATGTCACTGAGGGAATTTCTGTGGGATAGGGCTGCTCTTGACATGCATATAATTTGTGTATTTGTTTTATGTCATAAATTCTTCTACTAACCATCCATATCTACTCCATAAGCTATGGGATGACCATGAGTTTTGTCTGTTTTGCTGTTCTCTCTATTCCAAGTATTTATAACAATCTTTAGCCCATAGGAGAAATTTGAAAAATATCCAGTGAATGAATAAATGAATTAAAACAGAACCATTCATTATTCCCTTAAAAAATAGAAAAAAGAAGGGAAGAGTTTCTTCACTCCTCCATTCAGGGAATTTCAACATGCCAAACTACCCTCAGCTGCATCTCACCAGAGCTATTTATCTGTTGCTTGTAATTGTCCAAATACCTCTTAATGGTAAATCTTTTAAGACTATGGTTTCCTGTAATCATTTGTCTTCTGAGCTGGAATGAGAATCACTGAAATGTGTCAAAGTTTATGACAGAAAAGCCTGTGTACACCTAAGCCTGCCAAAAATTGTTACCCAGTAAAAGTTTTAGAGTTGAACAGGCTTTTTTATATCCATACCATTGTAGATACATATCAGATTATTTGTGGATGGAGGGCACCAATCAATCTATTTGATCTTACAGGCTTATATATTCATTTACCTTATGAAAATCATTTTTATTCCTAATTATATTAATATATAAAATACATTATACATATATTATACATATACATTATACATATACATACATTATACATATACATTATACATATACATTATACATATATACATTATACATATACATTATACATATATATATAATACATTATACATATAATATATTATACATAATACATTATATTATAATATAAAATTTTATATTAATATATAAAATACATTATATTAATGTATAAAATACAGGCCTAAAAGTGAAGATCACTACATTCCCTGAGTGACCTTGCAAGGAACTCAAAGTGTTCCTGAGATGTGAGTTCATTATTATCAATACTGTATAGGATCATTTTATATTAAAGTTTGTAGTAAAGTTTCTAAACAATATATTTATTAAAGTTTCAAAGCAACAGCTTTCAAGCTGCACCTAACCTTAAAAGTTCTGTATCCATAGCTAATGAATTTGATTTTTTAGGGTTAAGTATTACTTGAGTCTTTTATCATATTTTTCTTACTATAAAGAGAATAGAGATTAGAATATTAAAATGTACACAAAATGTCAGGTTTGGTGGTACTTTCCAGTAATCTCAAAACTTGGGAGGTTGAGACTGGAGGATTACAGCTTCAAGTTCAGCCTCAGCAATTTAGAAAAGCCTTCAGCAACTTAATGGCTGGGGGTTGTGGCTCAAAAGTAGAATGCCTCTGGGTTCAATCCCTATTACCACCAAAAATTACATAAATATATTTTCAGTATATTCAAAAGGGGGAAATCATACATAATTTTATTACAAAAATACAATATCTGTAACATTTTGGTATATTTCCTAATTATTTTCAGTCTACTTCCATCTCTATTTTTTAATTTTTCAAAAACATATTTTTCAAATTTTTATCGACACATAGTATTTGTACATATTTATGAGGTACAGTATGATGATATATAATGCATAATGATCAAATCAGGCAATTACCATTTTGATCTCAAACATTTGTTATTTCTATGTGTTGGAAAGCTTTTTGATTCTTATTTTTCAATTATTTTGAAATATATAATAAATTATTGTAGACTATAGTTACTCTACTTTGCTAAAGAACACCATAACTCCTGCTGGATAAATGTAATTTCATATCCATTATCAAACTTTCTGTGCCCTCTCTGCTACCTTTCCTAGCCAAGCCTCCAGTGACCACTATTCTATGAAATCAATGTTCTTATTTTAAAACTACCTACTTAAAACCCCATGTATGTCTATGTAAATTGCCACAACACCTTAATAGCTGGATCTTGAGCAAGGCTCAGTCCACTGGAGTCCTGCAAGGCAGACATTCCAAAAGAAGGAATGCATGGCATATCCCACTTTGCATTATTATATTCTGGAAATTTTGGGTGCTTTGGATTTTGCTTTTATATTAATTTTAAAAGAAAACTTCTTAGAAACATGTGGCCTGACAGATACTGATCTCTTAGCTGAAAACAAGCAGTGCCTTGAGAATAAACCAATGCATTAACCTTTTACGAGCATTAGTCTAGAAACAGGCTTTGCTAGTTTATCTAAATAGCTACTACCGGGTCCCACCTGGAACCCCCTAACAACCTGGGATAAGATAGAACACTGCTTTAAGAGGCTAAACAAAATTGTAAAGATTTTAACTAATGGAAAATAATTTTTATATACGTGTTGTAACCTTAACTGGTTGAGGATAACTTTTGGAAAAACAAGTCTGTAAAAATTCCTGTTCTACATGCCTCATTGTAAAAAAAAAATAGTATAAAACAACGACTGAAAAAGAATAAAACAGATGTGCTTCAACACTGCATTGGATGTGAGCATATTCTCGCAACCTCGTCCCATTCCCCACTTGTCGAGGGACCCCTGACCCCACTGCCTCATAGGGCTGGCTCCCAGCAGTAAATAAGGTTGACACTGACATACATGCACACAGTACTTGGTACCCTTCCATCTCCCCCACTCCCATACAAACTACTGAGCTTGACATTGAGATGTTCATATATATATACATACCGTGGATGTATTTCCAATAATGAATGTCAGTCTTCCCCTTCCCCTTCCCTTAGACCACATCCCTGGCTCCACTGAGGTTTCTCCTTCATTAGCTTGAGTCCCTCTGGTATAACAGTATACCAGTTACTCCCTAGCCTGGGCATATTAAAGAAAACATATGTCCTTCACTTCCTGTGACTGGCTAATCTCACACTTAAAATTATGTTCTCCAGATCCTTCCATTTTCTTGCAAATGATATTATTTTATTCTTCTTTATTGTTGAGTAGAATTCCATTCTGTGCATTTTCCATGGTTTTGTAATCCATTCATCTTTTGATGGACAAATGGCCAATAGATACATGAAAAAATGTTCAACATCATTAGCAATTAGGGAGATATAAATCAAAACTACACTGAAATTCCATCTAACCCCATTCAGAATGTCAATCATCAAGAAGTCAAATAACAATAAATTGTGGCAAAGATGTGAGAAATAGGAACTCTTCTACACTGTTGGTGGGATTGCAAACTAGTTCTGCCACTATAGAGATTAATGTGGAGATTCTTCAGAAAATTGGGAATGGATTCACCATATACCACCATCTTTACAAAGAGGTTGAAACCAGAGAACTATAGTAATATATGTATACCATATTCATAGCAGCACAAATCACAATATCCAAATGACTTGGTTTTTTTCTCAGAAACAAATTTGAATCATGCAGGGAATGATTAATGAGTGCTTCTGTGTCCAATCTCCAGTACCAAACACACACACACACAGAGTCAGGTTTGGGTTCGGATACCAGTTTCAGTCCTTAACTCAGTCCACAGATATTTATTTAGCTGGGTAGGATACTAGGTTCTGGATATAAAAGTGTATAACTTTGACTAGAGCTTTCTACATTCCATGTTCTGCTAAGTCCTTTATCTACTTACCTTATTTGATTCTTTATTATCTCCCTTACATATTTATAACCAATCAGTTTCAGGTGTTCTGACTTCAGCATCCCTAATCACGGTACTTCATTACTTCACTTGAAGTATTTGATTTTGGGGAAAATCATTTAACTGTTTTGAGTCTCCATTTATTTTTTTTCTGTATTAATTAAAATTCAACTATTATTATTACATAATTATTAAAAAATCAACAACCTCTTGAAAGAAACATGAAAAGTTCCTTATGGGATGTCATGAATTCATTGTATATCATAAACATGTTCTCATGGCATTAAAAATTCTTTGTAAATTCAATTTTACAAATCATAATTCATATATGGATATATAACATCCCTTTCCACTACCTGTGGACATTTCAAGTGCTTCTTAATTCAAGTTTCACTTGAACAAAGCAATGTATTTCAAAGAAATAATTCCTGTGCATTCAATGAATATTCATCAATTCCCTCCTATGTTAAAATTTCTGTTACAGAAACTTCAGGTAACACAATGATTACTTATAGTAGCTAAGGAGGATTCCACAGGGAAGATACCAAGAAAATGATACTCAGGCTCAAAGCAGGGAGGGCCGTTACTTAGTTGGGAAGATGTAAGTCTATGCTTAGAAGGTGATAGTGGAGTTTTGATAAGTTGATAATGTCAACAAACCTGAGAAAACCACAGAGTCAAAGAGATAATGGTACAGGTGGAGGGAACACTTTTTGCAAAAGCTGAAAAGCAGCCAAACATAAGCTGATGTTTAGTAACACAACTAGTCACCAATATGATTAGAGCAAAGGCATCTATGTTTAAGGTAATGTATGTAGAAAGTTAAGAAATACAGAAAAGAGAGCAAGGTGTAGTGGTATATACCTGAATCCCAACCACCTGTGAGACTGAGGCAGGATTGAAAGTTTGAGGCCATCTCGGGCAACTTAGTAAGACCCTGTTTCAAAAGGAAAATACAAAGAACTGAAGATGTGACTCAGAAGTAGAGTGCTTGCTCAGCATGCATAAGGTCCTAAGTTTAATCTTTAGCACTTGACATTTTAAAAAAAGAAATATAGAAGAAAATAAGTAATGTGAAAACAGGTTAAAAACATAGACTGTATTTATATTATAAAAGACTTTGAATGGCAGGATAATGAGTGCATCCTATGGTACATCGCAATGAAGAAGTCATATAGAGTTGGGTGTAGTGGTGCACGCTTGTAATCCCAGTACTTGGGAAGCTGAGACAGGAGGATCTCAATTTGAGGCCAGCCTTAGCTACTTAGTGAGGCCCTCCGCAACTTAGTGAGACCCTGTTTCAAAATAAAGAATAAAAATTAGGGCAGGGAATGTAGCTTGGAGCTAGAATGCCCTTGGGTTCCATCCCCAGTACTGCAAAAAGAAAAAAAAGTCATATATCATATAGATTTTTTGAATACATTGGATTCACATGGCAAAAACATCACATCTGATCATGTTATAAGAAAAGTCACTGATACCTAAACTAGTTGAGTTGTACCAGAATTAAACATGGGAGAACTTTAATAATAATAAAAACTACAAACAACAACAACAACAAAAACGGAAGGAGAAAAGACATCAGAATTTAAATGTGCATGGGGCAAGACAACATGAACACTCCTGTGAGCCAGAACAAGCTAACAAAAAGTGCCAGGCATGTGGGATGGGCTCTTTCTGTATCATGATCTTTTCTTTCATTACTGAATAAGGAGTATCCAGGGGGCCTGGGTAGGATTTAGAGACACTGCAGAACCGGAAACTTCCACTGAACAGAGGTCTAGGTAACAGCTTTTGCTATTTTGTTTTAGAGGCCCTTAAGAAGGAATGAACCAAGGCTGAGCTCAGTGTCCATCCAGAGTGGAATGAATGAAAGATGCCTTGCTTATTTGTGTTACTGGACAATCATTAGAGCACATACTAATCCAAAATGTCATCCAAGAGCACACACATGATACCAATAAGAGGTGTATCTGTAGAACAGAAAACTCCAACCACAATTTTATCCACAGTGTCTTTTGGGAAATTAATTTTTTACCTCCTTTCCAAGGCCATGCATTCATGTTTCCCTTTGCAAAACTAATTATTTTTAAATGACTACATGTTTCCTATCTAACTGTAAAGAGTGTTCAGTTTCTAAAACATTTTCTACAATAGTTTAGCTTTCACTTGGAAATTAATTTTTAAAAAGGTTTTCTTAAATTGGTTTACTTACTTAGATTAAAACTATTATTTAAACACACTGGGATACGTAAATTAAAAGTACCTTTGAATGATATGTGTGTTTGTGCATATGTTTTATACAGAAAGATCATTTCAGAGATTGAAGATACATTTTATCTAATTTAGCTCTACATTCCTCAAGTGAATGAACTCCAATATTTCCCACGAGAAAACTTTGAAAATTCAATACCTTTTTTTATTCTTTAGAGGCTTCCAATACTCAATAGCCTCCGCATGCATTAAATTCTTATTACATAATGTCGATTTTATTTATATATAAATCCAGTTACATTTAGCATTTATGTTCTTCCTCAGGTGTGTTTAAATACTCTCCCCACACCGTGGATATTTAGTAACCTTTAATCTATTTGTATGTGTCCCCAAATCCAATTCTTTCATTACTTGCCTTGCTTTTCCAGCTTTCTCCAAATTACACCTATCATGACTTTTAGTGCCCATAATAAAGGTAATATTGCAAATGCTATAAGTCAGTGCAATGGAGCTCAAAGAATTTTTTCAAATATACTTTTACTGGTGTATTGTAATTATACATCATAGTGAAGTTCAATGTGATACAAACATACAAGCACACAGCATTTGGAATGAGTACTTCCAGATTCCTTTTCCCTCTCTCCATAAATGTGAGTGAGATTGGCATTGACACCTTCATGTATGGGCACAATATGGCTTGAACTGTTTCCTCCATCAAGCCTTCATTTTCTTCTTCCCACCTCCCTCCCCAAGACCTTTCTACTATTTTGCTAGTCTCTCTCCTCATTGATCTGAAGTTCCTTTTGTTTCCTATTTTTACACAGATAGGAAAAAGCATATAATCCTTTACTTTCTGAGACCAGATGATCTCAACATAATATTCTCTAGTTTCATCTATTTCCTGCAAATGATATAGTTTTGTCCTTTTTTATGGCTGAGTTAAATTCCACTGTGTATATATACCACATTCTCTTTATCCATTCAACTCTTGACAGTTACCTGGGTTGGTTCTATAATTTGGATATTGTGAATTGTGCTGCCTTAAGCATGGATATGCATCTATCACTGTAGTATTCTGACTTTAATTCTTTTGAAAAGATACCAAGAGCCAGGCGTGGTGGCGCACGCTTGTAATCACAGCATTTGGGAGGCTGAGACCAGAGGATCCGGGTTCGCAGCCAGCCTCAGCTACCTAGTGAGGCACTCCGCAACTTAGTGAGACCTGGTTTCAAAATAAAGAATAAAAAATAGTGCTGGGGGTGTAGCTCAGAGGTAGAACGCCCCTGAGTTCAATCCCTAGTATCGCAAAAATAAATAAATAAATAAATAAATAAATAAATAAATAAATAAATAAATAAATAAATAAAAGATACCAAGGAGTGTTATAACTGGTTCATATGGTAGTTATATTCCTAGTCTTTTAAGGAATCTCCATACTGATTATGGTCTTTTGATTTAAATCATTCAGATTCCTAGTCTCAACTCTTCTACTATCCATGTGCATACATTTTCCTCAAAGCTTTTATTTATTGATTAATCTAAAAAATTAAAATAATAATTTTTGACACCATAGTTTTTTGAAAGTGATAAATAAGAAAAACCTATGGGAAATGATTAGGCTGCATGTCATAAGTATTCAATAATTACAATTATATTGCAATTATTTTCATCCCAAAATATATTCTTCATTCCTTATTAGCATGTAGTACTTACTATCTTAGATTTTGATTTTTTTTTTTTTTTTTGGTAATGGTTATTGAATCCACAGGTATTCTACCTCTGAGCTACAACCTTAGCCCTATTTTATTTTTAGTTTGAAGTAGGGTCTTACTAAGTTAAGCTAGCTTTGAATCTGCCATCCTCTTGTCTCAGCCCACCAAGTACTGGAATTACAGATGGGTACCACCATACCTGGCTTTTAAGTCTTGACTCTAATGCTAGAACTTGCATTCTTCTTCATTGTTACTTAAAAGGTCACCAGAAAGCATAACGTTTTTATAGTCCCCCACTACTGGAGTGACACACAAACACCCGTGAAACAGATTAGTAACGGGTATTTTTCCTTCAATTGTCCTTCTCTATTTCCTAGTACTTTAAGCCTTAGTTGAAACATTAGCAATTTGGGAAGTATTCTCAGAAACTATTCCACCACATGTTCAGTTAGGAAAAATTAACAAAACAATTAGTTCTATAATTATTTGTACTATACTTACCACATGCTGTTCCCCCATAGATTTGAAGCTATTTCATTTTAGAGAGCATAGTTTAACTCATTTTGTCTATCATATAGGAACAATTGTGCACAAAGGTGACACTAAATAAATAATTATTATCAATGAAAGTCATCAATAACATGTCTTCTTACATCCATTCGTCTACTGATTTTACTCTTTTCATAAAGCCCAAATATCTCCAAGTGTTCTGTTGTTGTTATCCTAGTTGTTTATTATCTCTCCTTTGCTTTCAGGCAGAATCCCACCCAGACAATGTTAGATAGATGAAGGTCACACCCGTGCTCTTAAAGTAATGCAGAGTTATTACAATAAGCCATAAGAACCTGCTGTCTTGCCCACTATTATTGACTCAAACTAAAGTAATTGCAAAATATGAAGAGACTAATAAAACCATTGTGAAAACGAATCCCTATAAGCTGCCTGCATAAAAGCATGAATTATCCAGACAGTTGGAGCTACCTGAATCAATTGCCTAAATCCATTATTTCTAGAGAACCAGACTGGAGCTTTTTGAATAGCTAAAACCTTTATTATGAGTAAGCCTGATTTGCATTGGAGAAACAAAGGATGACAGTGGTGAGTTTGGCTGTTTGGGACTTCAGGATTAATTGATTAAGCTGATTCTGGTACCAAACGAAAATTCTCTTTATATAAAATAAAGTAAATTGGGGAAAAAGAAGCATTTTTCCCATAAACACAAAGCTTAGCACTGTAGGTTAGATTTTTCCTTTCTATTACACATTTTGAAGAGGTTTTAACTGCTTATAAGTGAGTTAGTGGATGGAAAATCTAAAAGTGAGACTATAATATCTGAGTGAAGTCACATAATCACCAGAGGACATAGATTTTATAATTTATTGCAAAAACATGTCCTTGTCATCTCTGGAGGGCTGTTTCTACACAACAAACCTCAAATATACTTCCTAATCCTTACTGACATTTCTCTTTTAAGTTGGATTTTGACTGATCATACTATACCTAGATAACTAATAATTTACTATAACTGATAGTCTACTATAGACAAGCTATAAAGCACTATTCAATACAACTTAACCTAATTTTTTTCATATTATTCTCCTCGAAAATGCATGATCTAGTAATCATTAGCTCAGTGTTGAAAAAGAGCACATGTAAGTCATGCAATTTGGGCATGCTAGCTTGGATATGCAATCTCAAAGTATCTGATTCAAAGGCAGGAGCTCATTCTATTATAAGTCGAACTACTAGCCTATCCTCTCAGCACCGATTTTAGGCTAGAAAAAAATTTGGTGAATAAATTCACCCTTGGGCCTTTATCCTTGCCTGATATACAGGAATAGCTCTACATAATTCATATAAGCAATTTTCAACAATGTCTCAATGCCACCAGAATAATACATTCATTTCCACTCGATTATGGCAGGGGTTGCTGCCTCAGAAAATGACATAGATTGTTGCCAGGAATATTTCTCCAGCACAGAGCTGGCTCCAAGTCTGTATCTCCTCCTATGTCCAATGGGACAAAAATGTATTTATGATCTTTTGTATAGCAGTATTAATCCTGCTTATACTTGAAAGTGGTTTGAGGCCAGTCACAAATCAACTCTGCTTAAGGGCTTGGTCTGATTCCATAGATTATATATAGAACATCTATAGTAAGTGTTTCTTATACATATGCAAAGCACTGGGGCAACAAATTTGAGGTCTAGTCTTGATTCTGGTCCTAATAAGCACTATAATCTTGGAAATTCCTTCTGAGCCTCAGACTTAAAAGGTATAACATGGAAGAATAGCTAACATTCACTGTAGGATTAAAATGTAGTTTATTTAATGCATGTACATATGTGTGTACACATGTTACACATTTTGCATTTCAATAGTTATTTAAATAACTGCTGGCTCAAAAGGAATTCTTCCAACTGTAGAAATGACAGTTGTCTGACTTTATGGTTGTATCTCAGAATGCTGGAGGATCTTGCAGCATTCATTAATTAAATCTTACTCTCTATATTCTGAAAAGTGAGACTCAAAGGCTGCTATTCTCTGTTGTTATTCATGTAGCACATCACATGATACAAATTTTGGAACCCAGAGGACTGAGAATTTAGCCACTCATAAGAAAAGTGTTCCCTCTGAATCTAGGCAGAGTGAGGTAGGGCAGAAGACCTGGGAAAAGAAAGGCTTAAAAGAGACCATCTGTATAAAGAACTGAAATAGGGAAGGTTAATAGATACAAGGATAACAGTGCAAGTTAATACAAAACTTCAGCCCCAAGAGTGGTCAAAAGAAAAAGGATGAGGGGACAGAAGGTTAACACCAGGAGATTAAGTAGGCCCACTGACCTTTGGAATAGAAATTCAAATTAAGAATTTTTTTTTTTTTTTTTTTTTTTTTGCGGTACTGGGGATTGAACTCAGAGGCATTCTACCTCCGAGCTATACCCCCAGCCCTATTTTTTATTCTTTATTTTGAAACGGAGTCTCACTAAGTTGCGGAGTGCCTCACTAGGTAGCTGAGGCTGGCCGCGAACCCGCATCCTCCGGTCTCAGCCTCCCGAATGCTGGGATTACAAGCGTGCACCACCACGCCCGGCTTCAAATTAAGAATTTAAACTGGGCAAGAGACATTAGGTCCCCAAGACTCAATTCTGACCAATAACAGAAGAGCCAATGAGGAACCACAAGAAGGGATAAAAGCTCACCTCCCAAAAAACTTCAATAATTACTCTCTTTTGGGTACCCCTACCCCTATGTGGGAGGAACTGTTTTTGTCTTCTGTCTTCCCTTGACTTAAAATTAATCTTTACCCTATACCGACCCGTCTGTAGTCTAAAGTCTTTTAATTTTACAGACTGAAACCCAATAAGAGAAAACCATGTATTCTTTGGTGCAGTAATGGAAGAATTCAGTTATAAGAAGGCACCCTGTCAATGAACAGGATGAGAATCCACTACAGACATGTACGGTGTAAAAGGTTACAGAGAGAATCTCTGGGATATGGGGTTGGTCTTAAAATTAACTAAACCAAGTATCTTTTTCCCTTCCTCACTTCCCCAAGAATGATCAGGACCATGTAAAACTCATCCTATATTTATACCTCCCATTCTACATAAGTAGGTGATACTTCTTTGAAGACGAGGATTATAATGATGACAGTTTTCAGCCCACCTGCATCTCTGTTCTCTCTTCCTTCAAAGTGAGCTCCTTTGTGAAGTTAGAAATAGATTGGTAAGTTTACTGCTGACACCATCCCCCCCAAATATTATGTCAAAAGATCAGAACAGAAGCATTGGTTTGTTTGTTTTCTGGAAGCAGGGGAAGAAAGAGGAGAGAGGCCTAGTTTTCTCATTTAAATACAGGACCACTCCCCTGCATTCTTTTTTACTTTTTTTTTGTGGTACTGGGGATTTTTTTTGTGGTACTGGGTAGAATGCCTCAGGGGCATTCTACCTCCGAGGTACGCCCCCAGCCCTATTTTTTATTCTTTATTTTGAAACAGGGTCTCACTAAGTTGCGGAGTGCCTCACTAGGTTGCTGAGGCTGGCCGCGAACCTGGATCCTCTGGTCTCAGCTTCCCGAATGCTGGAATTACATGCATGAGCCACCACACCCGGCTTCTCCCCTGCATTCTTGAGTCAAGTATCCCTACTTAAGGGTCAATTTGTGGTTATGTAAATTTAAGAGACAATGGGTACTAAAAAAGAAGGAAGGAGATCGAGAATACTGAGGCAAGGCATCACAGACTATCACTATCAGGAATAATCACAAGGTTATTTGATTTAAAAAAAAAAAAACATGGATTATTATTTTGTAATTTTTTAAAGAAAAAAAAAAGTTGTTACAAAGGGGAAAAGGTCCACCACCTAAGGCAGACCTGCTGCCTGCCAAGTAAAGAAAAGGATGAGTCATTCATCCACCCACATAATGCCATCAAAATCTGCAGGTTAGTTTATGATTGCTGTTTTGCAGAAGAAAAAACAGCCTGATAGAAGTGATGGCTAATAAGTGGGAGGATTCGAATAGATGTCTGAGTCCAGAATCTTTATATTCCATCTAGACACTCTTTCTCTTTCCATTAAGTCTTGTCTATCTCATTGCTCATTTTTTTCACATCCCCTTCATTAACTACTCTCAACTAAGCATTATCAGAAAGGCTATGACGTTTACCAAGTAACTTCCACGTTTAAAGCAATGCATTTTCCAAGTGGGGCTAATTCTATCTAAGTTTTGACTCCCATATATAGATATGTTTTCCTGGCTTCTAGATAAGTTGGCAAAGCAGAATAGACTATAGTTCAGACTTCATTCCAAGGAAACCACAACATGCACTGTGACTTGCAGCCTTTTGATACAAGTCTTACTTCAAAGTGAAACAAATCCCTCTCAGGGGAAGGGAGAAAACAGGTAATAAACTTTCCCTCTACTTCCATGCTGAAAGCTATTATGCTGTACAAATAATCCTACATTCATCTGGTTTACAGAAAGCAGACTAAAGGCAACATAATGACTAGCAGTCATATTTATCTAGAGCACTTTGCCATGAATTATAAGCAACCGCTAACAATGATCCTTTGCTTGTGTGATGAGGCTCACAAATCATTCTTTCAAATGTGTGACTCCTGTCTGCACTCCAGAGGTTTATGTTTGTAAATCACAAGGCTCTCCTTTGGTGCAGTTTTCTCCTTCTCTCATTTTGAAAATGTGATATCATATTGATAAAGGATGCAGGAAGTCCCATTGTCAGTGTTTTCCCTGGGCATTCTGGGAGATGATCTGTTTAGGATGGCTGCACAAAATCTATTTGCTCAGCAAATCTACTTTTAGCTGAGGACCAATAAATATGTATATTGCAATGACACCACTGTTTGCTAACAATGCTCACTACCATGCCAGCATGCTCAGGATGTGCAGGCCAAAAACGATGTGAAATATTACAGCACATCAGAAATTTCAACTGTTTCAAAAAGAGAAGGGAAAAAGTGATCACTTGGGAACTCTGAAACTAATAACCCTTTTACTTAAGAAATATTCAAAGTGAATTTGTTTCCCCTTTGTACTACCTATTCAAGGCACAATTGTCTCCTTTATTCCTCCTCTCCTTGCAGCCTTTTCCTTCGTAGCTATTGCTCTATACCATTTAAAACCCACATTTTAAAGACATATTTAAACTTTTCTTTTAATGTATAATATTAATATTACCCTCACCCACATATTTTTCAGGATATAAAGCTATGAAAAACATATAAAATGAAAGAAGGAAAAGTAAGCTGTTACATTTCTTCTTCTAATGTATTTAATTTAGGAACTTAGGAACATTTTCCTAGTTTCAGGGACATAAATGTTGAAAAAGAGAGGAGAGAGAGAGAGAGAGAGAGCGAGCGAGCGAGAGAGAGAGAGACACTATGGAATGAAACAGAATGCTCTAATTGCTGTAGAACCACTATCCTCCAGATAGTTTCACACTTAAACTTATGAATAATTTCAAGAACACTCAGAAATAGAATATGATCAGGGCTAATTTGTGACATTTTTTCATCATTGTGATGTCTGAGATGTCGATCATTTTTTTTCAATGATAATATCAGTGAATAATGTACCTCTCCATAAATGTGAAAGTGATAATATCAATTAAAAACATATCTCTCCTTAATTATGAACTACAATACTAATTTCTATTCGTATCCTAAGCAGTGGGACATTTGTAAAGCACTCACATTCATGTTTGGAACAGCCCGTGAAAGAAGAAAACATTAGTGACAGAAAGGAAGGAGAAATTCAGCAAGTATATCAATGTGGATATGTGTCTGAGGCTGTTTCTTGAGGTTTACAGATCAATAGAATTTAAAATCTTCATTTTGTGTTAAAGAGAAACATTTTCCAATAACAGAGCAAGAGACAACATAGTGATAGTACTTGACAACCAAGTCACTGACTTAATTTTCTGAGCTTTCTCTTCAACGACTGCTGCCTAGCAACTTGAAAATCACTTTCTTATCCCACTAATTTGGAGCATAAGGGGTGTGTATGCATGTGTTTACCCAGGAGAGAGAAGAATAAACTTGGCAGGGGATGAGGAGGATTTCATGACCAATTAGTTGTGAGGTGCAGGCAGGCATTGATCATTGGCTGAATCTCTCTCTGGGATGACTGTTTAGGTGCTGATACATTTACAAGCATCATATATATAGAAAAATAAAATTTTTTAATAAAAATAAATTTTTTGTGAAAGGAGGAACACAGTAAATTTATTCTAAGCCGATGAGTTCAAGATACCCATGGAACATCTGCCTACAGGTTGCCAAAAATCAGATGGAAATAGGATTCTGGGGTAAGAGAAAGTGATAGCAATTACTGATAATCATTTGAACGTCTTTAGCAGCACGTAGGTGGTAGATGAAGACAAGAAGATGGATAAAATATAGATCTTCAGAAAGAAACACTCCCTTAAGTTTGCTCAATTTAGTTTCAATTCACCTCAATTTAGCTTAACAATGCACAAATATGTCTATAACAATAAACTGTACATCATCTAAAAGAGTAGATGACTTCTTACTTCACAAGGCCATTGTCATGGTCCAAATCATTTAATTGTAATTATTTGTTTTCATGTTGATTCCCCACCAGACTGTAAGATTGTTGAGAAGTGGGATATAGTGGCTGGCACACACTAGAGATCCAGTAAATATATGTTAAAATAATAAGTGTAGAAATGAGTGAATAAACAAGGAAAAATAGGATATAGAAACTGGGCCAGAATCTCAACTCCAGCAAGGTCAGATGTCCATGACTACCCTTCATTTTCTGACTTATAGTAACTGCTAAGGATAGAAATAACCAAATCAAACTGCAGATCCAAAATAATTTCACCAAAGATAGCTTTAAGACTATATGCCTTTGCAACTGTTGCTATGAAGCTATTACTATAACAGTCAATAATAAAATTTGTGTATGTATGTGCACACATGTATATTTGTATCTGTCTAAAATTTTATTAACATATATACTTAAAATAAATTAATATCAATCTTTGATAATGAAAACTGTATTTAAGTAATATATGCATACTTAAAATTTGTTAAATGATTATGTGCTACGTGCTAAATCAAATACTTTGTTTAAATAATCTAGTTTAATTAGTCCAACCACCTTATGAGATTTTTATGCCTATTTGGGATAGTTACAAATACATGTACACACATTGTAGAAATGAGATATGGGTAGGTAGTATGTATGTTCAAAGTAAAATGTTCAATATCCTAAGTGTATATTCAGGGTGCTACATAATCTGGCTGCATGTGCATAAACACATATATATTTAACACACAAACAGTTCATATTTCATATACATATATTCTGCATGCATAGCTGTAAGTCACTCTCCTTATTTTAATATCTGAAGTTTTGTACTTGTAATAAAGGCACCAGTGTTTAAGTATGGGAACAGATGAGTCAACACTTTTATGTAATTTCATATAATGCAAAAAACAAAATAGAAAATCATCTCTACTTGATTTCAACTTTCTCTATAAGGTAGGTCAAATGAAATTCTTTATTAGGCACCAAGGATTATTGCAGTAGAAATTTCCTACTGCCAATAAATTAAGACACATCAACTTGGACTATGTTCTTGCCAGACACAGTGGGAACAAAAATCACTTGTTAGAAAAAATTGCTGATCACATGTAATAGTGTATTGTTTTTATGTCCTATACAAATAGATCTAATTTTTATTATTGCTGTGCATTTGTACTTTTATTTGTTGGAAGAGATGCTTATTCATCAATTGAAAATCCTCTGGAATGCATCCAAGAACAAGGTAGAAGATAAAAAAGCCAAAATAGTA